>CCAG010009179.1:0-19878 GCA_001077435.1 Glossina morsitans morsitans | reverse complement strand
TCTTCAGATATTCCTTGATTTTCTGACACATAGAAGCAGTCTTCTTCTTCGTCATCATTGATCAAGACTGGATTTAACATGCTATTGTCATTATTTGATTGGTAGAAATGAGCTTCTGGAAGTGTGAAATTCCCGTGGTTTCCGGGGAGGTTATTTTGTACTTGTTGGACGTCATCATAATCTATCACATTTCCTAAGGAACAGATGGCAGCCCGTTCAGTAAGTTCTATTTGAACCTTTAGATGATCACCTAGACCAATTTCCTCATCAAGCTTGACACGTTCTTTAGTTAGAGTCTCAAGCTGCCTTCCATTTACATGAACTCCAGTAGCACTTTTTAAATCAACGATGAAAATCTCTTTGTAAGATCGTACCTCTAAGAGGCAATGCTTCGCATCCAAAGATTTATCGGGAAGGTGTATGTAATTACGAGACGTTCTACTTGCACTGCTGTGGCCAATTATGTAATAACGTCCTTTCTCCAAGATAAAGCCTCGTTTACCAGTGTCAAGTAGAAGGACGGTGGCACTCTCATCACACATCTTCAAGTTTTTAATCCGAAATTTTTAATTAAATTTTTTTTAATTCGAAAATTTCTTTCCTTGCAAGTGTTTGCTCGAAGTTGTGTAAATAATTTTCACTTTTGCTCGCACGTTTTGCTCGTTCGAGTGCTACGATTGAACTATATTTCTGCTTACCAAGCGGCCTGCTTATATGATCTTTTGACGGTGAGTGAACCCAGAACAGATTTCATTCTTTAATCAAATTTTCTAAAATTTTATTCGCCAATCAACAATCGGCAATAGCATACGTGTCTTTATGACATCGACAGGTAAAGCATCCCTAGTCTATCCTTGCTTTTAGCATCTGTTGAGTTTTGTTGCTGCGACAACAGGTACTTTTCACGCAGACTGATCTTTGAAAATTTTAAATTTAACCCTTAAGCAGGCAAACCATTGCATATTTTCCAGAATATTTTCTAATTTTTCTTCATTAGCACTACGGCTGCTTATTGATTACCTGAAAAAAACATTTTGCTTGAAATTTCGGATTTTCCCCACCACCGAAGGATAACGGATATGCATTGTTAAGCTTCTGCAAAAAAATATTCCGCATGAATTTATTTTCCTCATACCCATCATCGTTTGTCGTAACCATTGCAATGCCCAGAAGTAAGTTTCAGAGAACTTACAAAGTATATATAGTTTTGGTCAGAATCAAACTCTGAATCGATTTAATCATGTTCGTCATTTCAAAAATTAAGTTAGCGAATTGAAATTTATCAGAAACCTTGAAAGTTCTTGTACGCAAATTGTTATGAAAAACAGACGAAATCGCTCGAAGGGCACTTCTACGGTATTACATAAGCTGAGAGCACCTCTTTTTTGCTGATTATTCATAAACTACAGCATATAAGTCCACAATTGTTCGAATTTGGGAAAATGGGAAAAATTTCCCACGCCTATCCAAGGCCGACCTTTAAATACGCATTGTCGAGCACACTTTTGCTGAGCAGTTTTGAAAATTGCAATTACTTTTCAGAATAGCGCGTTATATGGGGAGTGGTCGAAATAGTGGTCCAATATGAACTATTTTCAACAGCGTTCGTTCTTGAGTCAGAACACGTTACTGTACCAGATTTCATCAAAATATATCACAAATTCCGACCTGTAGCTTGAACACAAATCACATGGACAGACACCAGACGGACAGACAGGCTTAGATAAATTCAAGTTATGATTGTGAATGTATTTAATATAATAAGAGGTGGATCTATTTTAAGCCTTTCTGCGTGTTACATACATCTGCACTACCCAAGTGGTTTAGGGTATAAAAAATAAGAAGAAAGAAAACGAAAAGAGAAACACTATGACATTTCCACTAAGTTCTTCTAAAACATTGATTTGAATTAGATTATAAACCATTTGGAATCATATAATAATAGAATTTTTGCCCTTTTATTTTTTGGGGGTCAATCTCGTTACTATTTAATAATAAGACAAATTTTCGATTATACTTTCTGACTAGAGAGAGAATCAGCCCGTCTTCTAAAGCCGTGAAGAGAGCTACTTGTCTGTTCTGCTAACCCTAATGGAATTTAAACCCTTATTAGAAGAACTTAAAAGGGCAGGAGGAGAATGATTTCGGCACTACCTAATAGCGTACTTCTTGTAAGATACAAAAAAGTTCCTCAGATATTTCAATATATTCCAAGATGATCTTAAAGCATTTAAGATTCTATGTAAGACTTAAGGACATATAACGGCACATTTACAACAACGGTATTTTACAACAACGGAATTATTTTTTTATTGTTTTGCATTATTTACTCTTAGATGTGGCTTATGGCAGGTAAGAAAATGGTATTCTTTTATATCAACCAGCGTCATCTGTCGTATACCATCATCACGTTCGCGTTATTTAATTTATAATTAACACAATTAGCTTTGTCGCATTCTACCCTTCAAGGTCTTTTATTTTATTCTCATATCAATATATCTGATTATGAAGAAAAAGTTAATCTACCACGCCGTGATGCCCGCGATATTTAATTTATAATTAACACAATTCGCTTTGTCGCATTCTACTCTTCATTTAATTCTATTTGCTATCTAGTTGATTATAATGCTAAGAAAAAACGACTTCCATCACTTTGTATCGTCCATAATATTTATTTTAGACAGATAATATACCTTCATGTGAAGAACGTATAAAATAATTTTCAACAGTTTGTCGGTCTTGTTTGCTTTATGAGTAATAAGCAGAAAATATCAAATAAGTTTAAGTAATAAATATGTAATCACTTATAACTATGTGTAGGCGTGGGCGATTTCTTTCGCTTTTGCGCATATGCTCCAGGACCACCTATAAAATATAAATGCAAATCTTCGTTGTTGGGTATGTTGTGGTTTATAATTATGAAGCAAAGAAGCAAATTCTTTTTAATTCTGAAAACAGACGTTGTTTCAAATTATGTTGCCCCGTGGCCTTATTCGTGGATCGATTTGGCTCATTTTCAATACCAACCTGCATGCAAGAACTTGCAACGTTTCCGCCTAATTTCAAGTCGATAACCCCGTTTCCGCGGCCAGGAGATAGACAGACAGATGGACGGACTGATAGACGGGCAGAGGGCAATGTTAAAAGCGTTTTAGAATTTGATCCCGCTCAGGAACACATACACTTGGTGGGGTCTTCGAAGCTTTCTTCTTATTAGAAGCATTAGAAACGTTGTGACAAAACGACTATACCCCCATCCGATTTGTTCCGTCTTCCAATATTTCAACCGAATTTGAAGCCGATAGCTTCATTGCTGCGACCAAAAGAATGTTTACTACAATTATTGCACAGACAGATAGACAGACGGACGGACAAGCGGGCAAAGGGAAATGTGAAAAGCGCTCAAGAATATATATACTTTATGAGATCTCCGAAGCTTGCGTCTGGTCATTGCAAGTGAATACACTCCTCGTCCTTCGGGGATGGGAATAAAAACAGAATTCGAAAGCGTGAAAAAATGGACTTTTGGCCAAAGCATTTGATATTTGATACTATAGTGCGGCATCCATATCATAAATAGATGTTTATCTCACTTAATAACTGTCAATGATGTCAAAATAAACAGTTACAAGTGACCCCGGTCGATCCATTACCGCAATTACAATTGACACATGATTTCAGGTGATAGCTAAAAAACTATACTTTTCCTAAAGCAAAATTTCTTATATATGCAGTCGCACTTAAATGAATTAACGAATGCAATATTTATGTATATAAAAAAAAAACAAACAAACTGAGATGATCTACTTGAAGTTGCTGCATTTGCTACTACATATAAATAAGTCGATAATTTATGTGATCGTTGGCATTACTCACTATACTATCGAATGCAATGCTAATAATTTTTGCTTTCAATTGTTTGTTTGACATTCAGTTTCTGAATTTATTTTTTTCAATATGTTTTTATATGAATGTGTTTTCCATTTTTTTTTTTGCATAAAAATTCTTAATAAAATCTTAAAGTATTTCAATATAATTTGAAAATTTTGTTGTTGTTATTTTACGGTAATTAATGCTTATCAATAATCGTAATCAAAAACATATAAACATATAAAGCTTTATATATATATATATATATATATAGAGAGAGAGAGATTAGCTTGCATCGAACTTCTTCAAAATCTATTGATAATATTTTACTTCAAAAGAATGTTCAATTTTGACAATTAGCGCAGTTAAAAGAATTAAAATGAGATAGCAATGCTTATTGACCAAATGGAGCAGCGTTAGTCCCGGACCCAATCTCACAAAAAGAATACAAAAATTTGCTAGAAAATATACCACTTGTGATACAAGGATGTATTAGGCTTGTGGGAAGGATTCACTTTCTGAATTAGTCTAATCTTGTCTGTCCGTCCACCTGTCTGTCTGGTTTTCTTATGTTCAACCTACTATATCGTACATCAGTTGTGTATGACGCAAGGGTACATTAAGATTGTGCGGATGTATGCAGCACCCATAAGGACTTAAGATAGACCAATCGAATCAGAATTACTTCTTCCATCAATCTAAGTTTGTCTGTCTTGTTTTTTGATTAACTTAAGGCAAACCCACTTCTTATCGTATCGATCTGGGCTTGTCTGACCGTCCGTCCACCTAACCATTTGGTTTGTTTGTGTTCAACCTATAGCCTACAATTTTTGAGATATTTTAATGAAATTTAATACATTGACATGGTTTGACCTAAGAACGAATGCTATTGAAGATGGTTCGGATCGCATCACTTTCTTGGCCACTTCCCTTATAACCATTTATTTGCAAAAGTCGCTATATTTTTTTTATTTTTTAATATGACCAGGAGACTCAGGAGATGTCCGCTGTTCTTGTTACAGGGTGAATGTTAAAAAGAAGACATGAAAGAGAAAGAAGTAGGAAGATAGTGGCCGCAGCATAGTGGATATGTATCCAATCGCTGGGCATTATGCCTTTACCGAGCGAGCACTCACAACACCTATGACCAAAGAAAACTCTACCCGGCTTCAAATTTGAACCCGCGAACACTACTCGACTACAGACGCGGATATGAGCAATTGTATTAAGCAAAGTGCAGGTGCAGGGAATTTAACGATGGGCCCAGCCCCAGTATTCGAGTGTTCGAATGTTTGCCTTAATATTCGGCAGATTTTTGCTTCTATCTATCATATATAAATATGATATTAGCCGCTAATGATTACTGCGCCATAAATGTAAAGATGGACGGATCAATATTTTCTATTTTTATCGCTTGTTCTCACTAACACAAGCCGAAATGGAAAAATCATCAATTATAAAGCAATGCAATAGGTCGAGATTTTATTTGCATGGGACGGATGGACTTTTTTTCAATTTTATTTCAATTCTTCCTTTAAATGAAAAATATCGTTTTTTTTTTTTTGATTTTGCATAATTTTGAAATCAGTGATAATTCTTGGAAATCTTCATACGATTACTTAATGTTTGTCTATCGTGCGTTGAATAAAAAATTTCATCGATTAACTGAAAGATTTTTGCTCTGAAAGATTAATTGTTTTCTTCTTTATTTTATATGAACACTACGATGCATGGCACGTTTCTATTGCATACAAAAAAAACAAATTTATATATATATATAAATAAATCATTTTTATTTATTTATTTTCCATCGAATTTATTGTCAACAATAAATTTTAAATAAGAAATAATTAAACAAACACGAGCGCATTAAGGTATCCAAAGCTCATCATCGTCAGCAGTCGAAGCAAAATAACTCAATAAATCTTTATGTTATGCAGTTGTTTCTTACAACTTATCAGCATGAAAATTTTTTAAGAAAATATACAAAAAATGCAAATAAATATTAAATAAATTACAAAATAAAGCTCTTGGGACATGCATGCATGAGTTGCATATAAAAAAAAATGAAATGAAAGAAAATTTAGCATTTACTAGCTTTTGGATTCTTATTCGATTGTAAGCATGAATCATATCGTATCCTACATATCGTAAGTGCATGTAAATCATATTTTTGTAGCGTTAGATGATCGTAAGAACTAACAACCATAAATAAATATATTGTAAGGCTTAATATTCGTCCCTCATTTTGAGCTCAACACTCATTCCTGGCTAGGTTAAGTTTGAGTTAGGTTAAGCTTAAACTAGGTAAAGAGGATTAATGTGATAGGGTAGGACTAGCCAAGGCAATCTTTAGGCATAGAGACTTCGAATCACTTTGTTCTATGGTGAATAGGGTTTGGCAGACAAATTGCTTTCGACGTGCAACAAGCGATTACAATACTTGAATAAAGACCCGAATTAGAATTGGAAAGAGATGAACTGATTGTAAAATTATGCTTAGAATAAGCAAAAAATAATAAGAATCTCGGCTAACAACTCAATGTTTTCTCCGTTCGAATCCTAAGTGCGGTAAAGTTTTCAATAAAGCCGATAGCCTTAGATGTTAGTGCTTTAAGACTTTAGTCTTGCAATTTATTTTTCTAAGGTAAGTTAATGATAATAATAAATAAAATTACTAACTTGTGAGTAGAATATAAATTAAAGAGCAACAGCGTTTAGATTTATTTTATTCTCTTTACCCGTCCGCCGAACCCGTCTCTCCGTCTCTTTGTCTGCATTTTCCAAATCGCTCAACAAATAAACAGGGGGCACCTGGAAGCACAACGGCTGTGGCCTTTAGAAAACGGCACGATATATATATACATACGCATAAATACATATTGAGCCTAATTTATGCAATCTGTTTATCCGCTCCACCACTTCTCATACAAGGCCATATGAAGTTTGTGCGGATGTATGCAACACCCAGAAGAATGTGAGATAGATCCTTTTTTTATTATACTGTAATCCCTTCTGAATCGTTTTCTGAATTGCTTTCTAAATCGATTTAAGCTTCACCTGTCTGTCCGTGTGTCCATATGTCGATCTGTCTGCTTTGTTTTCTTAGGTGAGCTTTTTGCGCAAAATTCGAACACATATTATATCCTACATCACTTAAGGTAAAGAGTATTTGTGCAAAAGTAGGTAACAACCAGAATAGCTTAGGGTAAACCCATCTTTTATTATACCGATTTAGAATCATTTTCTAAATCGATCTAAGCCTGTCTGTCCATCTACCCATCTTATTCTCTTGTATCCAACCTAAAGGACAGATATTTTAACGAAATTTAATACACTGAGATGTTTTGGTCTAAGGATGCAGGTTATTGAAAATAGTCCATATCGGCCCACTTTTTTGGAACCCTTCCCATAAAACGCCTCATTTTGAAAAGTCATTATATAAATGCCTGTAGAGTGGTGTAGACAATTTTCCTGGTCCACAACAGTCGAGTTGATAATGATGAGTGTAAATCTTCTGAAACTGAAGGAAAAGAATTTGAGATCACAGTTTATCTGCCAAACATGGCTGAATCGATCGCGTTCTTAGTCATGCTTTCTTCATGATGTTTCCATTACCTATTTCAATATGTCTCACGATATTTTTGGACAAATCTTATCTTTATCTTCTTTGACAATGACTTCGTTTTTAACATGACTTAATTATTGTTTAAACAAACAAAGGTAAGGAACAGTAGTATACATACATAATATATTCCGGTATAAGAGAATTATTTCAACTCAATTATTTATAAAATATACATTTAAAGTTATTTTATGAATTTTGTTTTTTTTTTCCTTTTTTTCTTCTCTTCTTTCCAATTAAAGTGATTCATTCATACTGCAGCCCATTCATCTGCATATATATTTATTTCATATTTTTTATGCACATATATATGCAAAAGCAATTAAATATAAGTTAACAGAGAAGCAGCAATTAGTATATTTGCAGGTTTTCGTGATGACTTTTATTTTTGATTTTATTGCAAGCTCCAAGCGATGTATACGTCTGTTTGTCTGTTGTCTTGATCATAGCTGTATTATGAATTGTGTTCGTTGATGAAAAAAAAAAAAACAAAAAACAACAAAAAACAAAAAATTTGAAATGAATATCTGCAAAAACTCCACCGGGCAGAAAAGGAAAAAATTATCTTACATGTGACAGCTGAAGTAAGAAGAAGAAGAAGAAGAGTTGATCGGAAATTCGGTTTGTTTTTACAACTAAAAACAAACTAAAATATAATTTAAAAAACATTGAAAATATCGCAATGGCTCATGGCTCACCGTAAAATACCCTAACTCACTTCGCTTCATACAGTTACTCATAAAAAAGATTTTTCAAAATAGGGCGTCATACGAGAAGTGATCGCAAAAGTGATTCTATCCGAAGCCTTGTCAGCAAGACTTTTTCAAAACATCTTTGTTGAACACAAAAATAGATGGACGCGCGTTGGGCGGATGATCGGACGGACGGACGGACGGGCAAACAGACAACCTTAGAATGGTTCAGAAAGCGATTCTGCATCCATCGGTATAACTACAGTTGGATCTCTCTCAAGTTTATTTGAGTTGTTACACACATCCACACGAACTAAATCGTATACAGCAGATGGTGTAGGGTATAAAAATGTAGTAAAAGTTAGCACAGTTTGTACTGCAACCATCTAAGTATTATTTTATTGTACATCTAAAAATTGGCAGATCAGAACGCATTTGATTAACATATAGATACCGGCTGTCTATTTAAATCACAGTTTAAGTAAACGTTTAAATTAAGAATGATTTCAGTAATTTCGTCAAATCACTTCACTTGAAATTTGCTGACTTTCACATTGCATGCAAATCATGATGTGCTTAGTTTCTATCTATGAACCAAACGTACTGCAAAAATTTATTCTCATCGTCCTTTCGTTGAGAATAACTGGTGGTCACAATGATAATGATGCCATTATATATCCCTTGAGATAAATCTTTAAATGCCTTGCAGAAGTTAGGCTAGATAGACCGAAGATAGATTTTCTTGAAGTATATCGTATATCGTATTATGTAAAGTATGCCGTTTATTATATATATTCCATCATATATATATATATCGTATAACCCATATTTATTTTAGCATGGCTATAATTCTACGAAGTATATGCAACGTTTACGTATTATCCCTCTTTATTACACCCTACACACTCCATTTGTGCTACAAGGTATATAAAGTTTATAGGACGTATGTAACACGCAAAAGCGGTATCGACCTTGGGTCTTATTATAATGATCGATTCAGGATCATTTTGTAAATCGATTTAAGCCCGTCTATCCGTCTGAATTCTGTTCATGTAAACTTTTATCGTAAGTAAAGGTTGAAATATATTGAGATATATTGACGAAATTACGGTGCACTGACGTTCTTCGACCCAAGGACGAATACTATTGAAAGTGCTTTCGATCGATTCAAGTGTTCGACTACTTCCCACATGATCTTCTAATTTGAAAAGTCGTTATATGGAGAAAAATTGTAATTTTCAAAATTTCTCGACAAAAATGGCTAATTAATACTATTTTTCCATTTTAAATTGATAAGAAAAATTTTGGATGAGCCATTTTTTGACCCTTTCCACGGATATTGAATCTTTATATGGTGAAAAAAAGGTGTAATTTTTCATATTTTATAGCGAAAGTTAACTTATAACATTAAATTGACATAGATGTCAAGCTTGGACTACGTAGATCTATTTTTTGGATATAAGCATTCCTCACATATGCGAGCAAGCATGCCTTTGCATGAAAACAATGTATTTATTACCTTTGTTGTGCTATTATCACCAAAACGAGTGAATAACTGTATTAGGCAAAATGATGTAGAGTATCTAATAGTCGACTTTGCCCGACTATAATTTTTTTACTTGTTTATTTGTTTATTGATTATCTATAGATTTTGTAAGTAAATGTACAAAATATGGATGTAAAGACTGCCGGATAACTTAATTCATATGCTTGCCTGTATTGAAAATTCTACCAGACTTGATTTATAGATTTTTGCTTAGCAGGTCTGAAGAAAGTCGAATTTCATTAATCTGTTTATAGCAAAAACAAGTATGCACTCGACATAAGCAGAATGAAATTTCTACACCTTGAAGGGAACTAATTATCACAAAAAACCAAGCATTACTTCTTGTTAACATTTTCCATTCTTGTTAACAAAAAAAAAGAAAAAAAAAAGAAAGGAGCGATAATATATCGAAACATCAATTTTCAGGCTTTAAAATTTTTCTTTATTTTGATTTGCGATTTTTATTTTCAAAAAAGTTCGGTTCTATGGACCCTTCAAAATTTCAATTCATATTCGTATTGTAATCACGTTATAGAGAAAAACTTGGGGGTAAAGATAATGAGAATGTGGTCTTCTCTTTCAATTTTCTCAATATAGACTCGTTCTTCGCATTATGCGCAAAAACTCCTCTTGATCAACTTCGCCATCACCATTGACATCAGTTTCATCAATCATTTCTCGTAACTCTTCGTCTGTGAGTTTTTCGCCCAATTCTCGGGCAACTCGTTTCAAATTTTTAAAATGTATTTTTCCAGTTCCATCATCATCAAATAAACGAAATGCTTTAAGTATCTCTTCTTTCGTATCTTTTTCGGCCATTTTCAATGTCATTAAATGCAAGAAATCATCAAAACTTATACGTTGTGTCCCATCCCGATCTATATCATCTATCATACGCTTGATTTCTTCCTTTTTCGGTTCAAATCCCAATGCCCGTATAGCGACTTTTAGTTCCTTCTCTTCAATAAAACCGGTGCATTCGATATCGAAGAGATCGAAAGCTTGTTTTATATCAGTTTTTTGAGCTTCAGATAGCTCGAATTTTACGACAGATCTTTTACGTGGAGCGGGTACAACGCTCCGTTTAGGGGTTTTTTCCATTCTTTATTATACTATCATATATACTTTTATAGCGTATTTTAGCTCCAAACTTCGATTGTCTTAATTGTTTTCAATTTTCTTTTCCTATGCACGCTTCACGAGAATATTTTCCTTATTTTCACAAGGAGTTTGACAGTAATTTCTATGACTTCTCCTATTGAAATGAAAATTTTTTCATTTTTGTTTTTTTTATACCCTACGCCACTTGTGGTACAGTGTATATTAAGTTAGTGCGAACATATGTAACACGCGGAAGGGCTTAAGACAGATCCGCCTTTTATTATGGTGATCAATTCAGAATCATAATCTCAATTGATTGAAGCCTATCTGTCCGTCTGTGCATATATATTTATGTTCAAACAAAAGCCGGCCATGTTTAACATATTTTGATGAAATTTGGTGCATTGACGTTTTGTGGTCCATGGACAGGCGCTATTGAAAATGATTGGGATTGGTCCACTTTTTCGACCACTTCCTATATTACGCTCTATTCTGCAAAATTGCTGTATGGAAAAAATTGCAATTTTCAAAATTTCTCGAAAAAGTGGCTAAATAGTAATAGTTCGGCATTCCAAATTAGTATGGAAACTTTGGACCGGCTTGGGCAAGTTTATAAATCCTACTATTACTAATAAGCATTTTCACGAAAATTGATCCTTTGCAGAACAGAAAAGTCGAAGTTTTATTACGCGACGATTAAAATTGACTCATAATATTAATTTCATATAAAAAAAAAATGAAGTCTACAAAATAGAAACCATCTACGTCTATTTTTGGACCCCATAAATGCGCGCTTGAAAAATTTGCCTTTATGTAGAAACAAAAAAAAAATGTTGTGTTCTATAATGAAAATAAGAAGATGTAGGATATCTTATAGTCGATCTTCTCCGACTATAATGTTCTTACTTGTTCCTTAAGTAAATATGTTTTTCTTGATTTTATATTAACAGCAGAGGCTTCATTATATTGACACCTGATACTTTTCTCTTCTTATATAAAGAACATCTAATAAATTAATTACACAATAATAATAATAATAATAATAATAATAATAATAATGTTTGTGGTTGAATACGGTTGAAATTGATATTTCGATTTACTTAGCATGATAATTAAATTATGAAAGAATAATTATTAACAACTAAAACAACATGACTTTGAACGTTTGCATAAAACCGCATAATATATTCTTTAGATTGATTAAAGAGGAAAAGGAAGAAGAGAAAAGAAAAACTTCATTAAAAATCCACTGCCTAATGAAGAGCAATCTGTTCATTTCACCCTAACAAGATTACACTTGTAAGGCCTTCACTGGGTGACATCACATTTCAAATGTCATCATACGGACAAACAGAATTTAACAATAGCGCTATAGTGTGTGGCCTTGTTTTGTATTCCGAAACAACTTTCTATTGAATTGTTGTTGTTGTTGTTTTTATTGTTATTGTTATTGTTTGTTTTTGAATGTTCCTAATGGACGATTTGTGGGAGAATTAAATTAATGAGCGCACTAATGAGAAGACTACAAGTCTCGAATATGTGCCCACATACACATGTATGATAAAGTGTCATGTGTAGGAATTTTTTTTTTTTGCGGCACGAATATGTTAATAAGACCACAAATTTATTTACAAAAGCTTTTACAAGCATAGTTTCATCCTTCCATTATTTAAATCAAATCATTTTCAAAGAGGAAAAAACAAGTTAAAGCAAACGATAGCCAGGCAAGGTTCACCGTTAAAAACCCTATCGCTTGCAAAATGGTTTAGTTACAAGCTAAAAAAAATATGCCCATATACCAAGATTCAGTAAAATCTCTCGAAAATCGTAACCTATGGGCCATAAACAGGCGGACAGACGGACGGACTGTTTTCGCCCAAAGCAAAAAATAAGTCAGTGTACCAAGCTTCAACAAGATATTTCGAAAACAATAGTTTGTAGGCTAAAGACAGGCGGACAGATAGACACACAATGAAGCAAAATGATTCTGAATCGATTGCTATTATACTAGGCGAAGCTTTCCGTAATCGTTCTTTGTGTTGCTTGCACCTACACAACTTTAATACAGAACAGTGTGTACCACAAATAACGGGGACATAATCATACCCTTTCGAAACCAATTCTTTTTGATACTCATTTGTTAGTGCTGTTGCTTTTCTAAATACGTTCGCTATAAAAAAAAAAAAACCACATAATGTGCGATTCCATCAACGAACTAACGAGAATTTTCAAATAGCGCATTGTAGATTACATATATAATATATACGTTCAAGTGTGCATTCATTTTAAAGGATTTCCGCAGAAATTGCTAAGGTAATGCTATATGATGCTAAACAATACTGTGACCTCTCCTTACCAGGGTACTTGCCAGGGTAGAATTTGCAACGCCTTATATATCAGATGATTTCGTTGAACTAGAAGGTACGGGCAGGACACGATTGGAACAAAACGAACCATTAACATAGACGTTACACCACTTGTAACGACCAATTGGCTGACGCCTGCTTTAAGCTGTTCCAATCAATCTAAAATATGTTACCAACAATCGCTAATCATGATAGGGATAACAATCGCAATTCATTAAGAATTTTCCACTATTACTGTTCTATTTACCAAATCTTGTCGCTTCCGATTAGTAAATTTTCCAATCGATGACTTATCGTCTATTTAATGATAACTAGAAAATGAGTGCTTTGTAGATATCCTAAAATGAAAACGATCTGTTTTTTCAGCATAGAATTTCACATGTGCTTCCAGAATAATGAGAAAATAGTGTCGAACGATGAACGGTATGGCCCAGCACTGAAGTTTGAGGGTTATATTCATTTTGTCAGAATGTTTGTAATGCCCAGAAGAAAGTATCAGAGTCCGCAGAAAATATATATATATTCTTGATCAGCGTTAAAATCTAAATCGATTTAAGCATGTCCGACTCCCTGTCTGTCCGTCTCTCCGTCTGTGTAGTGCCTGTGGTAAACACTCTTCTGGCCGCAAAAATAAAGCTATCGACTGCAAATTTGGAAGTTCTTGCACGCAAGACACGCCCACAGTACCACGCAAACTGAGAACACCTCCGTTTCTCAAAAGCAATAAAAATGGAGTTTTTGCTCATTACTTATTAACTATGGATAAATTAAAATTTGGAATGCATCTAAACATGTCCGTCTGTCCATCCATCTGTCTGCCTGCGCAACTGTGTAGTATTTACGATAAACACTCTCCCGTTAGCGAAAATTAATAGATCGCCTACAAATTTGCAAGAAATTTTGGAAGGGATCTAAACTTTTCACAGGACATGCCTACAACACCCACATGCTTATACGACAAAAGCTTTTTTTTTTAAATACCTTTATTGGAATATTATTCAGGCTCGGATCACTTTCCCGACCAATTTCAAAATAAGGCCTTATTTTGAAAAGTCATTGTATGAGCGATGGTGTTAAGCGAAGTGATGTACGATATTTAATGGTGGGCTGTGTTCCACTGATGTGTGATTTGACTTGATTGTAAGAACTTGACTTGAAAAAGAATTCTAACAAGAGCACGGCTAACATTGGATTTGGTATCTTGTACATGTACTTTGATCTAAATCTAATGCCATGAATAAAACGGAACAATCGTAGTTTAGAAAAAGGAAAATAATGTTTCTAACTTTTGCCCAGCTGATTATGAGTATAAGCTATTTGCATGACACGTGAACTGTTTTCGGTACACGCACAACAAATTTAATTTAAATGGAATTATTGTTAGTAAATGTTCATTTTCCTTTTTCTATAAGAGGAAATAGTATATATATATATATATATATATGTATTTTATCATGGTTCGTGTACCAGTGACAGTGTAAGTTGTAAACATCATTATCGAGATCGCTTAATATAATGATAACTTTTCGACCCAAACAGCTTAATTTAAAAAGTTGACCTTGGTTTTCAAATACGTTTTAACGTGTACTGAAAACGGTACACGTGGCAAAGAACATATTAATTACGGAAATATGAACATAGTCATGTTGATCGGCTTGCACTTCTTTTATCTCTTATCTATGGGAAACATGATTTCGGCTTGATAGTCCCCATTCGTAAAAGAATCAGAAGTAGTCTTAGATTTTTAAATTTGTGTACTTTTCAAAATTTTTATTAACTTGATTTGCGAAAAGTTAGACCGTTATAGTGAAATCGAGCCTGGACATGATGTTTATGAAGGAAAGATTATATTTTACTAAATTTCATAGGAAATGACAAAATGTATTAAGTTATCGTCCTTCAGTAACGGTGCATAAAAGTGCAATCTTCTCACTCTTTTCGAATCTTTGTAACGTTTTACATATTTTCTCTTAAGTAATTTAACCTTGAATTAATTTTCGTTATAAGCGAATCAAGTGCAACCACAAACATATGTAATCTCACTGGTAGGCATCACAGATTTGCGACATTGCTTGTATGTGGTTTTTTTTTTTTCATTTTTATTTATTTATTTATTTATTTTTTTTTTTATTTTGTTTCGCAAGATTTCTAAAGATTCTTCCAGTATGCTCTCTGTGTTGCTATACATTCACTAAATAGTCGTATAAGCACACTACACCCAAGATATGCCTTAGCAATCGCTTATGCCTTTTCTACGCTATTAAACAAATCGTATAATTTATCGACTTAATGCGCCAACTTTTATATATAAATTGTAAGCAATATACAATATACATAACTAAATGAAGACAAGAGTGATGCTTAAACGTCAACACTTGAATATATGATGAAAAGGGTGTTGAATAAATATAAAAATAATAATAAAATTTCTTTAAAAAAAATAAAAAAAAAAATAAAAAAAACTTTAAGTGAACACTTAAATAACAAAATACAAAATGTATTCATTTTTCTTAAAAAACGCCTTTTCCTCTCCGTTGAGGAAAGTTTTACGAATCGTTTTTAGGTATTTACTGAATTAATCTCTTACGTAAAAAAAAAAAAAAAAAACACAAATAAATGTTCTTTCGATTCAGTCTGACGAACATATTTACATCCAGAGTTACATACTTATGGATTGTCATGCACACACATGATAAATGTCCTTGAAACGACCCTTGCTGCTATTACATATCGACTAAACATATGTATGTAAACCATGTAAACGATGTATGCGAAATAACCTTGAGAATGTAGCATATATTTTTGCTTTCTTGTACACTACTTTTTTTTTGTTTTGTTTTTATTTTGTTTTGCCCCCAACTTTTGTTATCTCTGCATAATAACACTTCTTTCTATCCATCACTTATACCCGGAGGTATACTACGGTTCTCTCTTCGTTCGTAACACTCGCACATAAGATCCAAATTTTCTCGACTAGCCTTAAACCCAATGACGAAAGCTAACTTTATTCACTTGTCCATCCGTCCTTGAATGGACCTGCTATTTCTTCTTCGGCGACTGCAGCAGTTGAAACAATGATAGAAACCGGAAATTCAAAGATCAAATCAGTAATCGCGGGAGTTGTCAAAAACGCTACTTTAGATAATGTAAACCTTTGTAAAAATATTGAAACAAAATTATTTCATTTTCAATGCAAAAGTAGATCCGATCAGCCAACTGACAATCAGCAAAACCTTGCAGATATGTTTTCTCATCGCTGAAAAAACGATGTAAAAGAGATTCCATAAGATATATATTTTTTATCGATTAAAAATTCCCGAGACTAAGTAGAAGAAGAAGAAAACATCTTCCTTGATTGCAAAATTCGACAGAAGTCAAAAAGTCCAATCAGTTTTCTTTTTAATATGACCGATTACTCAGGACATTTTCCCTATCCGTGTAACACGGTGACAGTCAGTAAACAATGAGAAAAGAAAAAGAGATAGAGAAGTGATGGTAGCAGTGGGGTCCAATCAGTATGTGTTGTGCCTTTACCGACTAGGCACTCGCTACAGCTACGACGAAAAAAAGTCTACCGCAGTTTAGATATGAACCCACGAACACTAACTTGTTAGACGCAATTCTTATCCACTGGGCTACTCATGCCGACATTAGTTCTGTAACATTTCGATGCCTTTCTTATGGACCCACTTGTCAATTTCGGCAACGATCACATAATTTGATCTAAATGTTTTGTTCGAAACATATTTTCTGTCATTCACAAGCAAGTAATTGTCATTGGGCGTAGATTCGGGGAATACGGTAAGTGTGTTTTACCCCACTGTGAGTAAACACGATATCCATTCGAAAAAGGGCTTCCTCATGTCCAAATTTTCATTTAAAACAGTATGTAAATGTTTTTTGACGCCGTTACGATGCCAGGGTTTTCGTGTAACTTTCAAGATTTACTTTTTGCTCGAGATTTTTCGCCGCTACTGCTTCCACTTTGTATCTGTCCATACGACCTTGTTTAAAATAGGCTTCCCCACCAATCAATATTTGTTTTCGGCTAAGAAGAATTGCCATAATAATTTTCAGATCAATGTACAGTTCCAGTAGCATTTTTTTCTTTTTTTTTCTTAAAAGTGCAGTTTTTGATCAACAGCCAAACTTCCGATTTTTCCATTGTTTCAAGATTAGCAAACGTACTATCACTAAAATGGCTCGAAATTCGTAAAAGTGATATAAAATTTGATGTCAGTCAGTCATCATGTGACAGTTGACAGAATGATAAAGATTTTCATAATATTTTCATAATTTTACATCCACATCTGCCTTTGTAGCCGAATTGGACCCAACCTTTAGATTTATAGAGTTATAGGCAAACGATAACGTGCGCCTTCTAGGGTGTAAAACATTTCTATAACACTTAGGGGCCAAAGTTTGACAACTGACTTTGTGTCAGTGCAGAGAACTATTGACCGATGTATTGTGGATGGGTCCTGAAATTTTGACAGATGTCGTTTACGGGTTTTTTTTTTGGAGACGATAGGTACGTGTTAGTCGCAAAAATCATCATTATATATAATGTACATACTTACACATATATCTATTTATATAAACGATAAATATATATAATAAATATATATATATATATATATATATACATATATATGTGTGTGTGTGTGTGTTATTGTGTGTGTGTGAATTCATCTATATACTTTTCTGATCAGCTTAAGATTCTAACTTATTTTAAACCGTCCGTCCGGCTGTCCGCCAATTTCTTTTCGTAATGTTAATAATCACAGAAGTTTGAACATGGTATACGTATTTTTAATTGAGTATGCACCTGATTTGTTCACTCCCGTGCCCACAATCAAAACCAAAAAATTACAATCCATAGAAGATATTAATCTAAATTTTTAAACAATTGTTTGCTTGAAGTATTTAAGCCTTAGAGAATGCTTCTGCTCCAGACTCAGGAGGAAAAGGAAAAGGGATATACCTTGTAATTCCTAGCAAATGTTAATCTAAAACTTGGACGAAGTGTAAAAAGTCTTTTAAGTCTTCATTGCAAGAATGATGATCGTGATGCGATCATAAAAACAAATCCATAATTAGGAAAAAGTTAAAAATAAAAATGCTAAGCAAAACTGTGAGAAACATATGTTTTCGCATAAAATGTCCAAGTAAAAAATGTTACAACCGACCAGTCGACCTGCCTATAATTAAAAATTATTGCTTTATATATTCATGTATGGGATTGAAGTGGTGGGGGTATAGAAGAGTCGTCGTCCCAAGGCAAACATATTTTTCTCACTTATTCTTATTGCTATTGTTATTCTTGTTGTTGTTGATGATGATGTTGTTGTTGTTGTTGTTGTTGTTGTTGTCGTTATCCACTTAACTGTGTGAATATGTTTTGGCATATTGCCTTCAACCGATAAAATCATAAATTATTATTGATGTTCGCATCATCATCAATATTTCATGTATGTATGTATTGTGTTTCGTCATCGATGTACGCGATTTATGCGTTCACTTATTACATATTCATGTCTTTCCTTTTGTTTCTTCTTGTTACTGTTTGTTTTTTGCGCAGTACCTCCTCAACCATTTCCATTTTTCTCTCCCAAGCATTTACTATTCAATATGTTTGAGTGTGTTTGTGGTAAATGTATACCGTTTAACCGATGTCTTGACTATGCTCTTGCTACAGACACATAAGTACAATTGTTGTTGAACTTGTGTTCTAAGTTTTTTTTTTAAATTACTACCGCGTCAAGTTTCATTTTTAGCTTAGTTCAGTTGCCGTATCAAGGTCAGAAAATATGAAACCCTTTTCACTGGTAAAACCACTCTTTTTTTTTTTTTTTTTTGCTTTTTTTCAAAAATTTCCAAGTTTTTCTACAAATAATTTTTATAAACATACATACTGTTTAAGGGTTTTTCTGCAGGCAGACATTCACATGAAATTATGTACTTTTACTATTATTTTCAATGTCAGGCAGTCTGAAAGTTTTCAATGTTGATTCACAAAAAGTTTATTACACTTTATTACATTTACGATATAAGGAAGCCATTGGTTGTTTGTACTACATGTACTACGTACATATATATATATATATGCATGCGTATTCTGAACTGGTTGTAAAAGAATTACATATCATTACATATATTAAGGAAAAAAAAAACAAAAGAATAAGAAATAAAGAGAAACTCAAATTTAAATAAAACAGAGCATATTTCATCCACTTGGGGTCATGTTAGTTCTTCATCAGGTCATATCGTCATATTAAATTTAATTTCTCAAATGTCTATGCGTAAAAGGTATTAACACAATTCTCTGCTCTATTGTGACCTATTAAGTAACGACTAAGTTATCCATTGTTACTTAGTGTATTTAAATTTAGATTTAGCTTAGAGTGCTTTGGCCTCTTAAACGATGCATTGGATATGAGAAATATTTTCAATGCTTAGATACATGCTCCGAAGACAAGATAAAGGTTTCCGCCATACTCTGTCTAGCTTCAGTATTAAATTTTGACTTATTATTTGCTCCAGTGACCAAACTTTTTCTAAGAGATAGTGTTAATAAAAACGTAGCTTGTTAAATCGAACTGCGACTTCTTCATTTGATAGTGCGATCTTTAAGTGGAACTCAACTAAGTAAGTTATCACACTAAAGCGATAGAGGAA
>CCAG010009178.1:0-11336 GCA_001077435.1 Glossina morsitans morsitans | reverse complement strand
CATTTTTAGCTTAGTTCAGTTGCCGTATCAAGGTCAGAAAATATGAAACCCTTTTCACTGGTAAAACCACTCTTTTTTTTTTTTTTTTTTGCTTTTTTTCAAAAATTTCCAAGTTTTTCTACAAATAATTTTTATAAACATACATACTGTTTAAGGGTTTTTCTGCAGGCAGACATTCACATGAAATTATGTACTTTTACTATTATTTTCAATGTCAGGCAGTCTGAAAGTTTTCAATGTTGATTCACAAAAAGTTTATTACACTTTATTACATTTACGATATAAGGAAGCCATTGGTTGTTTGTACTACATGTACTACGTACATATATATATTAAGGAAAAAAAAAACAAAAGAATAAGAAATAAAGAGAAACTCAAATTTAAATAAAACAGAGCATATTTCGTCCACTTGGGGTCATGTTAGTTCTTCATCAGGTCATATCGTCATATTAAATGTAATTTCTCAAATGTCTATGCGTAAAAAGTATTAACACAATTCTCTGCTCTATTGTGACCTATTAAGTAACGACTAAGTTATCCATTGTTACTTAGTGTATTTAAATTTAGATTTAGCTTAGAGTGCTTTGGCCTCTTAAACGATGCATTGGATATGAGAAATATTTTCAATGCTTACATACATGCTCCGAAGACAAGATAAAGTTAATACACACTTAGTGAACATGAATAAAGTAATCAAGGCAGCCCTAGTTGCAGTCATGCATACTGTTACAAATTTCCGCTCCTCGATACGGCTCGTATCACTAGGTCGTGAACATTGAAAAGAAAATGCACTTCAAAGTTTTATTATGTTCCTAAATATAGGATTATTTACAATTTACTTTTAGCGATACTTTTTGACTGCTCAACACAACTATTATTATTCTCTACTTGAATGTTCTCTTACGACTCAATGTTCTCGTTCGACTCAGATATTTTCGTACGACTCAAGAGTTCTCGTGCGACTCAATGTTCTCGTATGACTCGATGTTCTCTTCCGACTCAATGTTCTCCTACCACTAACTCTAACTTCCGCAAATAGTTTACTTATATACATTTTTACAAGCATGTTACGATCATCTAACTTCATGGCTTCATTTATAATCCGTTAACCTGCTTTTCTGCTAATCGTTTTCCTCGGCCGGCAGCTGTATGACGCGCCGCGCATGTGCAACTGGGTTTCTCCCTCACTGTTTTCCTGTTAATCTTTTTCGTCGCCCGGCAGCCGCATGACGCGCCGCGAATATGCTCTAGGGAATTTATTACTTACGAAAATTAATTAGTTAGCATTAAACGGATTTGGGATTTTCGTAACAATACGATTAAAGGTTTCCGCCATACTCTGTCTAGCTTCAGTATTAAACTTTGACTTATTATTTGCTCCAGTGACCAAACTTTTTCTAAGAGATATTGTTAATAAAAACGTAGCTTGTTAAATCGAACTGCGACTTCTTCATTTGATAGTGCGATCTTTAAGTGGAACTCAACTAAGTAAGTTATCACACTAAAGCGATAGAGGAATAGTTTTGTCACAAATAATATTTCATTTGTAGGACACTTGCCCTTTTCTGCTTGGTTCGTAAGATAGTAGTGTTAAATTCTTACGAGTGATAAACAATCGATGAATTGTCCAGCTGAGAACTGCGTAGACTAAGCGCGGCTAGGCTACCCGCGAGCATTGACGATAAAGCTGAATATTTATGGCGACTGCATTCAGGAGGACCAGTTAGGAGCGATGTAGAGTAGGCGCACTGTAGATGAACCTCATACACTGATGAAAAAGCTGCATTTAGGGGAACCAATTGGGAGCGATGTGGAGTAGGCACAAAGTAGGCGACCCACTACATTGACGCCAAAGCTGAATATCCATGGCGGTTGCATTTGCAACTGATGACGGTGTAGAGTCGGCGGAGTGTAGATAAACCGCTAGCATCGACGACAATATGAAAGATCCATGGGGCTTGTATTTAGGAAAATCAGCCGGGAACGATGCAAAGTAGCCGCAGAGTAGGCGACCCACTAACATTGACATTATAACTGAATATCCCTAGCGGCTGCATTTAAGGGGACCAGTTGGGAGCGATGTACAGTAGGCGCAAAGCGGGCGATCTATTAACATTGACGACAAAACTGAATGTCCCTAGTAACTGCATTTAGGGGGACCAGCTGAAAGCGGTGTAGAATAGGCGCAGTGCAGGGAAACCACTAACATAGACAATAAAACTGAATGTAAATATCGGCTGAATTTAGTAGGACCAACTGAATGGGATTTAAAGTAGGAGAAATAGATTGTATTAAGTATTGCATAACCCGCCACTCAATAAGTTCGTATTGTGATGATATGGTGTTTTTTGTTTAATATAATCAATCACTCGGGGGACGATGTTCCCTGCACGTGTAACACGGCGACGGTCACAAAGAAGTAAGGAGAGATGGAGAATGGCCGCGACCTTGTGTGTGTCCAATCGGTAAATGTTGTGCCTCTATCAACTGAGCACTCGCCATGGCTATGGTCAACTATTCAAGTCAAACTACTCTCATATTTGAATTCTCAAATATCGACCTAATAGTCGCGACTCTTAGCTATTCGGCTAAGCGGCAAAAACAAGTTCGAGCCCATTTCACGAGAATTTTCGTATACATATTCGTGGCTTCCCTTCAATCTCTTAATTCCCGGCCACCACCAGCTTGTGCAGCCTGTGGAATTGAGAAGTAAAGCGAAAATTAATAACTCGACAAATATGATTAGCTCTGTTAAATGCTAAATTAACATTAGCAGTGTAATGAGTAGCTAATAGTAGATCTGTTAGAATATGAATAATTTAACATAATCCAAGTAGTAATCCAAAGTTTCATTAAGAAGGAATGTTAATAGGAGCTCGAAGGTCGACTAGAACATTATTAGTAATTGAAAAGAAGAGGCGTTTAATTCATTAATTGAGTATAGGGCATAAAGGACCTTTGGAAGATTTAGTAATATATCGATTGTTTATATCGCATATCATCTCGCATCATCGCATATTATATCGCATATCATCTCATATGTAATTTTTGTTTTTGAAAGACTTCTATTTTAATGTAATACATAGTGTACATAAATAGCCTTAGGAACTTTTCCGATAACCTAATAGTAATAACATTATAAAATGTGTCAAAATTTAATTGATGAATTAATTACCCGGACAAGGTTTTGTCATATAAATTAAATAACCGATGAATTATTAGAAAGAAAAATAAATTATTTTAAAAAATGATCATGAGCTTACTCTGTTTCTTTTGTGTTTTTATGTTTCGGTGTTACATTGAACAACTAAACAAGTTTTAAACGATTGAATAGAAAAAAAAAAAACAAACACATAAATAAACATTCGCCTTGAGGCGAATCCTGGACACCCGTCACCTCAAAAGGTTTGCAAAACGCTTTAGGGTGTCGATGTATGGCGCAATTTTTAAGTACTTCTGATAAATATTTCGTAATATATTTCAGTTGCAATTCTGATGAAACTTAGTGCCACCAATACTTGTTCATATTCCATGTTCTCTGTGTTTTTTGATCATAACTACACCAAATTTCACTTTGATTACAAAAAAGTTATTGTGTCTTTGTCATGTTTTTACACTATTGTCAACTCTAGGGATATATGGAATCTTTTGCCCTGCTTTGTAACATTCAAAAGCATGCCACATAGACTTCTTATAATGTCTTGAACAGCATTACTTGAACACTGAATTCGTTTAACTACATTTGTCTCTCGGTCCATCTCTTTCTGAGTAGCTTTAGTGTGTACATGTCTGCTTTTCCTTCCGCCTACATGCTTGAGAGTTTACCTGTTCATTTATGGGGATGTCTGTGAATCTCTCTGTCGGTCCATGTTCGCGGCTGGGAATATCGACTTAACAGTGTGGATCTGGCGGTACTGATTTGGCAGTATTGATCTAGCTGTACTAGCCTAAGTATATTTGACTAGCCTGCTTGTCTCGATCTGTCCACATCGAGCTGGTCATATCGACCTGACGTGTCGACAGAAAGTGTGGATTTGGTAAGGGCGATATGGATTGCCGACTTCAGTTGTCGACTTGGATTGTCGGATTCTCAACTTGGATTATCGAATTAAAATGTCGACCTGGCTGTGTCGTCCTGGCTATGTTACCAGGCTATGTCGACATAACTGTCACGGCCTGCTGGTGTTCGCCAGTATGATCCGTCTTAGCTATGACAGCCTCTCTGTATTTACTTGGCAGCCTGACTGTGTAATCTCCGAGATGTTTGTCTGTCTCTCTGCTAATCTGGATGTATTACCTGAGCCGATTCAGCTGCTTTCGCGGTCGCATCCGTCTCTCCGTATTTTCATCCATAAAGCCGCACCTCTAACTGTCCGTCTACTTCGAGGCCTATCTACCAATTTCTTTGTCTACTTGTCTGTCTGTTTGCGTATCTGCTCGACTTATCCGTATTTGGTCAAACGAAATCTCTTTTTGCTATCTCATGCAAGTGGTTTTGCGGCAACTGGACACAACTTTCCAACTAATCAATATTTTATTCGATATCTTATGTTCATGTATTTGTCGATATGCTTATGGCAAACGGTATGAGAAACTTTGTACACCGTCATACCTTGATCGCGGATATAATAACATTCATCCATCAATCAATTTGTCAGAATAAGCTCACAAAAAAATATATATATATATACATATATATATATGTGTATATACATATTAGTATCCGATATACGTCGCACATGGCTGTATAAAGCTACAATTTATCATAAAAGGAGAAACAATTATATTTATGTACAATAGACCTAAACATGCTTATAAATGGATTCATATTTTCCAAGTAACGTTGTTGTGATGAATACATTTTATCACTAACCTTAGATAGGATCGCTTGGGATTGTCTCTTTTTTTTTCCTTTTTTTTTTAATTGCTTTATAAATGTATTTTTTTTTAATTATTTGTTTAAAGAAACAAGTAAAATTTACGTCTATGTGCTAAGGCAAACAAGTGCTTAATTGAATGGTTCGATGAGGATTAACGGACATATTTCCGAAAGGAAATAAGATAAAGTAAATGCATGAATGGAACAGCTATTGCTGTGTGATCCCGGATGATGTTTATTATGAAAAATTAACACAATTTTCCCACTTACTGCCAAGTAAAGCTGCCAGTAATACCATCTTTAAGGCGATCACGAAACGAGCGCTGCCTGCTTGGTCCCGAACCACTCAATTGTGGCAGTATCGGATTTTCATCGTTACCATTTTCCGGTACGGTGGTTATATTCGTAACTGATGTTGATAAAGCAACGCTTTCTCTTGTATTAGTATTAGTATTTACCCTACCGGTAGTTGCTGTCGCGCCGCTTTCCATTATAGATGGTGGTAACTGTTGTTGTTGTTGTTGTTGTTGTTGCACAGATGCCAAACGTCTTATACTATGACGAGGCGAATTATCGCGCGACATTTTCAAAATATTTTTTAATGTTAATAAAATATATAAAAATAATTTTTGATTTTTTTATTTTTTATATATTTATTTATTTTTTTTTTGATAACAGAAAAAAAAAATTGTAAAAATTATAATCGTATTAGAGTTGAATTATTTGTAATTTGCAAGAGAGATATTGAGAAAGCAATTCATTTTCGGTGATTTTCAATCAACATTTCAAGTTTAAAGTGCGTCTTAGAAAAAGAAATTTGAATATAATTTTAATGCTTTTAAAATGGAATGCAAAAAAAAAAATAAATAAATAAATAAATAAACAAATAAAAACTTCAAGTTCACTTAGAAGAAATAGTTTCCAATTTAGTCTTTAGTTTACAACAAACAACATTCCACATATAGAGTACATCATCGTTATTTTCATTATTTCATAAAAATGTTCTGAAATGTTTATGTTGGTATTAGTGTAATTAGTGTAAAAGAGAAAAAAAGAAAAAAAAAAAATCAAATTGTTCGCATATAGGTTTTGAGAATAGAATAAACAAAAAAATTTAAACACATTCCTGGAGTTGTCACTAAAGAAAGGTGTGGTGCTTTTATACATACGTACATATATATATATTAATACGCTATTAAAACAATAAAGTGATTCATGTGACCGCAGAACAGCAATAATAATTAAGCATATTCACTGCATTTGCAAAATTTCCATTTGAAAAATTAATTATTGTTTCTTCGATATTCGTAAAATATATGTGAAAAACTATATGCAATTTTCTGCTTGGAAAACATTGCAAAGACCTTAAAACACAATTAAGGCAAAATTTTACATTTAGCTCGTAGCTTATTCAGAAACTTCGTGGCCACTGTTGGCAGAAACAGCTAAGAATATTTTATTCGACTGCGACCAAGACTTCTGCACCCATCACCATCTAAAACAACTAAGAATATTATAGTTGGGCGAGGTCGACTGTCGAATACCCTATATCATATTGTCTAACACAATTCTTATCTTTATGTTTATATCTATGTATATATATATCTTTACTTTTATTATAAATATATATCTTGTTTTTATATAAAGGCATATTTTTCATGTGCGTATATATGGGAAAGCGCAATCTAAAAACGCAACCTTATGTAGTACAAGTTTAATCCTTACATAGAGAAGAATCCAAAAATAGGCGTAGATGGTCCAAATTTTGTAGAGTTCATTTTTGTATGAAATCATTATAATATCATAGGTCAATTTCGGTCATCATATATTGAAACTTAGACTTGTCTGCTTTATAAATCCTTGTTAGCGTAGGATCCAAAAAATAGGTCGCGATGGGTCAATTTTCATCACCACATATTAAAACGTAGACTTTGCTGGTCTATACAGGGTCAATTTTCGTGAAAATTCTTATTTGCATAGGATATAAAAAATAGGCCAAGATGCCCCACATTTGGTACAGTCCATTTTTTTATGTTAAAGTACTATTATGATATAATTAGCATCATGAAGCATTGAAAATTATACCTTTCTGTCGTATGATCTTCAGTTTTCGTTATATGAGAAGGGGTTCAAAAATTGCCTCAATCGTTCCAAAGTTTTCATACCAATTTAGAATGGCGAAATGCTCTACTACTACTGAACCACTTTTGCCGAGAAATTTTGAAAATTACAATTTTTTTCCACATAACGACTTTTCAGAATAGGGCGTTATATGGGGAATGGTCGAAAAAATTAATTGATCCGAACCATTTTCACCATCGTCTGTTCTTGGGCTAAAACACGCCACTGTACCAAATTTCATCAAAATGTCTCAAAAGTTCCGACCTGTAGCTTGAACAAAAATTAATACAGACAGACATCAGACGGAGAGACATGCTTATGTATGAATTCATTCAGATTATGATTCTGAATTGATCGGCATAATAAATGGTGCATATGACATACGTCCACACTAACTTAATATAGCTTGTACTACAAATGGTGTAGGGTAACAAGTGAAAAATATTATATTTGGTCGTGACTGCATCCTTTTTTACCCACTACCGTGAACCTAAAAGAGGACAAAAATTAAATTTTCATATTCTACAGCATTGGATGGGCGCGGTTGTTTTTGTCTATTTTCAGAATAAAAATCGAAATTTATTTACTTTACGAGTAACAAGCAAAAAACCCGGAAGACAAAGGTGTTCACAGATTTTTGTTATATAGGTGTGTGTATTTTATAGGCGTGTTCTTTGAAAAGTTTCGTTCCCATGCAAATGTTTTGCAAGTTTATAGACGATATCTTCGTTTTTGCGAACATGAGAATATTTACCACAGATACCACAGATAGTTGCGCAGACGAACGGATGGACAAATGAACGAACGGGCATGCTTAGCTGCATTCTGAAATTGAAACTGACTAAGAATTTATATATATTGTAGGATTTTCGAAGCTTTCTTCTGATATCAAAATGAGTAGACATGACTGATTTTTTCCATCTTGTAGAGTTACAACCGGATCGATTCACAGATTATAGGTTCCAATTTTTGTAGATTTATTTGTTGTAGTTTATGAGTAGTGAGCAAAAAACCGATTTTTTATTTTTCTACAAAAAACAGAGGTTTTGTTGGTTTGCGTAGGTGCATGCTATAGGCGGATACTTGGGCCGATTTGTCCCAATATGCGTGGAAGAACTGCCAACTTTGAAGACGATAGCTCCATTTTCACGACCAAGGGAATGGCAACATCAAAAACAGACGGACAGACATGCCTTAATCAATTCAGAATTTCGCGCTGATCAAGAATATATATACATGTATAACTTTACAGGGTTTCTGAAGCTTCCTTTTAGATGTTACCTAAGTTATGAAAAAAAAAACAAAATGATTATGAGTGGGCATGGAAATGGCACAGAGGCATAAGAGTTTTGAACAATTTTGAAAAATTATTATACAAATTCTTATCTTTCCATATTTCTTCCGTTCCGTTCGTAAGGCTACGAAGTTTCCGATTGCTGTAAATTATTTGCAAAAATCCAAAAATGCGATTTATAACATTTTTGCTCAAAAACATTAGAATGTTTCTGTAAATCTTTAAAATTTCTTTTTTTAAAGATTTTAACATGGCAAGAAGAGGAGCACTTCTTGAACTAATCTTTTCAAATTATTGTAAATAATTAATGAAAATTTATTAAAAAAAAATATTTCTTTTTTTTTTTTTTACGAAATCCTTTGTTTTTATTTCATCTAAGGACTGACTTTCACTCCTGACATGGGTAGCATTACAGCAAACTCTCTTTCTGTAAAGAAATTTTACAAGTGGGTAGCAGCAAATACGCTTGCGAAGTATAGAATTTTTTTTTTCAAACGAAATAACGGTTCAAGTCAGTCATGCACAAGCTACTATATAGAAATAAAAAGGAAATGAAAAATTATAATTTCGGCATGAATTCATTCATAATTATTCAAAATTTTTGCATAAAAATATAAATCAAGCATAGCACTCTTTAGTCCTGTAACCGAAAGGCATAAAAACTGTATTTGATTTGCGTTTTCGATTGCGAAACTAATTTCATATAAAATACATATATAAATAAATATTTAAGTAACAAACTTTCCAACACAACAATCATAACAAGATATATATATATATATAAATATATATATATATATATATAGCATATATATAACATGCATGTAGACATGCAAATGGTTTATTGTTAACAGATAATCGAGTGTTTTTATTGTAATTGAAAATGTTTTCCTTTATATCCATCACCACGAGTTGAATTGAGCTTGAAATGAGTAACGGAACTCTTCTAAAATTAACATTTTTTCTCATTACGAATTCGCGTTGCATTGATGGGCAAATGATATCGACTATATCGTTATGTAAGTATGTATGTGTAACAAAATTTTGTTTTTAACAAGCATTGAATTTTCGATGGGCATAACTGTCAAATTAAAAGTCATTCTTTTAATTGTCAAAAAGTTCCAACCCCCCACCACCCCCACTCCCCTTCCCCACCATTTATTGAGTAACGAACAACCAACTCAGTAAACATTCAAATGAATGTAGTTTAAGATGTGACTTGTGCGGTGATAAAATCATTATTCCCGATCTTCATTAACTTAAAAATAAGCCAGTTCGATGGAGGAAAGCGATCAACGATTAGTATATGCTACATCACTTCTGGGTGTACAAGGGGGCATTAAGTTCGTGCGGATGTGTACAATACCCAGAAGGGATAGACATATACCTTTTCTTATACTAAACTATTTTCCGAATCGATTTAAACTTGTCTATCTATCTGTCTGTCTGTCTGTCTGTCTGTCTGTCGATCTTATTATTAACTAATTATTAGGAGACGCCGACTAGGCAAGACAAAAACAACAAGTCGACGGTCGTGGGTTCAAATCACAAATGCGGTCGAGCCTTCAGTAAAGTTGATAGCCGAAGATGCTAGTGCTTCATTTAAAAATTTATTTCTCTCCCTAAATCAATAATAATAATGATAGGGATCTAGAACTGAAAACAGAATCGGCCCTACGTTCGCATTGATAGTTATCCATGTCGTTATGTGCAATTAACTAAAAACTAATTTTCCAGCGACAATGACTGCTTACACTATCACATCCTTTAGAGGGCTTTATGGGTTTTCATCTTTACAATATATCAGGAATTCTGATAATGACTTTTTTAAGACGATGACTTTTCTAAGACTTTTATTCGACTCTGGAAAAGACTAGGATATACGATTCCTGCTTGTCATTGCTTGCAATAGTTTACATAAAGGAAAAACTTTGCAGCGTTTTTGCCAAGAGTAACTTTGGTAACAGAAATCCTTTATAGCCACGCTATCGTGCGTTTAAAATACGACAATGAATATAGAATATGTATAGGCATCTGTTGTAAATGAGCCAATAGTTATAAAAAATTCGTAGCATTTATTGAGCAGACGCTATACCGAAATCTGCTGAATGAAAAACGCTAAGGATTTGCTCACCTCTGCTCTGGGTATTTCGACGCTAAGAATACGACGAGCTCCGTATCAACGATTGGTCGACGAAATTCTGGAGAGACTGCTGCAATTCGTTTTACGACAACGAACCATTTGCTGGTTTTTTTTTTGTTTTTAATACGTCCAATCGCCCAGGGGTGTCTCCTTATTCGTGCAATACTATTCGAAAGAAGTGAGGAAAGGGAAAGACATAAGGAAATTGTGGACCAAATTTAACTATTGTGCGTTTTATGGCTGAGGACTCACTGCTAAACGCGAACGATATTGGACCCGCTATGAAAGGCACAAGTCACATGCAGAGAAAGATTGTGGATGATGCAAATTTCGATCTGCGAATCTCTGTTAAAAGTGAACGTTAATGGACCCGCTATGAAAGGCGCAAATCATATGCAGGCAAAGATGCGATGCGGGATGACGCTGAAGATCATTTTCAGATTAGCTATGCAGATACTATTCGTCTAGTTGTTTGTCAACCATCTGGTAGCTGGTAATTTTAAAGGTTAAGATGCTTTAACCTAAACTCTTAGCTGTTTTTCAAACCATAATTTTCGACAGTGACTTAAGTACAAATACAATTTTATGATGGCTTAAAAACTGAAGCCACAGTAAAATTTATAATATTTTCGTCAATAGGTTATAAGTTGTAAGAGTAACACGCCCACCCAATTAGAGCAATTTAACAGTGGCTTAAAAACTGAAGCATCTGAGGATTTCTTTAAAAATATTATAATATTTTCGTCGATAGGTTATAAGTTGTAAGAGTAACACGCCCACACACAATTGGAGTAAAGCATTTTTCATAAGTAGTAACCTTAGGTGATGAATATATAAGATTCGCCCTAAGGCGATAATATATATTTTCCTATATTGATTTTTTTTTTTTTTTTTTTTTT
>CCAG010009177.1:0-33133 GCA_001077435.1 Glossina morsitans morsitans | reverse complement strand
TTTTTTTTTTTTTTTTTTTTTTTTGTTAATATAGTTAGTGTGTATTTCGTGTAGCAGTTAATTGCGTTTTTAATAAAATTATTTAATAATTATTATTATTGTATAAATATTGCGGCTAAACAAAAAGCATTTAAAACGAACCTGCAAAGAAACATAATAAAAACGATATATCTTCAATTATTAGTTTATCAATAATTTTTACATATAATCATATTATGTAGATGTGTGCGTAAAGTTTGACCATGAAAATGTATTAAAATATGTGAATAAATTTTGAAATAAAAAATTTTTAAACCGCTTTTTTCTTTTAAATAGTTTCGCATTCGCATTCATATCAATGCGTTTTCATTCGATTCGTTGAATATTCATTATGTATGCACTTGTATTCATAGTAATAATTATTTCTGGAAATAAGGATAATTGTGACCTTCACACAGCCACATTTTTTACGGTCTTTAAATCTTAATCATTATTAACAAAGGCTTTGTTTTATTCGAAACATATTTCAAATGTTAATCGCAACTGGGATAGATAGCAAGGTTAGAAGAGTTGACGTTAATAAACATTATGTCCCCGTCAATGTCTCTATTAGGCGGGCAGCAGCAGCACCAGCAGCAGCATGTTTAACGCAAACCGCAAAATGCGATTTGATCAAAAATTAACGATAATATTCAAATTATGTGCGCATAATTTTTCTCGATGAAGATTTCACCGCAAACTTTAGCTTCTTACCACAAGTCACACAAAATTACAAACAAAAAAAAAAATAATAATAATTAAGTACCTTATAGGACATTAAAGACTCCACACAAATTCGCTTAACACATTTCTTGGTAAAAGAACTTTTTTTTTTTTTTTTTTTTAATCCGCCTGAGTGGCCGAGTAGGCAAGAGTCTCAACTAGCAGTTCAATGGTCGTGGGTTCAAATCTCAAGTGCGTTAAATATTAATAAAAATAAAGGCGAAAGCCTTAGATGCTAGTGCTTTAAGGCTTTAGTCTTAGAATTTATTCTCTGGCTAAATTTTTATAACAATAACAATAACAAAACAACCTTTCAACATACAGTTGCGGCTGCCTTATTTTTTCCTTGGCTAGAAGTATTGCATTTGGAACTATTCGATTTGGATGGAACCCGTTGGACATTCTAAAATCAGTTTCAGAACAGAATATCAATTCAATATATAATGTAATTTTCTAAATTAGAGCCGATAGCCTGTGTTGCTAGTGCTCAATGTCTCTTTTTTAGTCTAAAATTTTAATAATAATAATAATAATAATAATAATAATAACAAAGAGCTCTATATAGGAAGTAGTCGAAAAGGTGATCTGATCGAAACCATTTTCAATAGCTTTCGTTTTTGGCTTAAGAAAAGTCGGTCAACAAATTTGCAATCAATAGGTTGAACACAAGAATTTATGACGGACAGATGGACAAACAGGTAAGGTTACACCGACTCGAGAAAGTAATTCCGAGTGGATCTATCTCATTATCTTCTAAATGTTGTACACATTTAGGCAAACTTAACATATGCTAATATCGTAAGTGGTGCAGGATATGACAAATTGATAAAGAAATTATATATGCCTGTGGCTGAATCTTTTACATCTACCACGTTTATAATAAAACGTTTTGCAACGCCCAGAAGAAAGCATCAGAGACCTCACAATATATATATATATATTCTTGATCAGCATCAAATTCTGAATTTAAACATGTCCGTCTGTACGTCTGTGTAATGTCTGTTGTAAAAATTCTCCTGGCCGCAAAAAAGTGAAGCTATCGACTTCAGATTTGCCAAAAATATTGAAAGTTCTTGCACGCGGGTAGGTATTGAAAATGGACCAAATCGGTCGAAAGACACTCTTACAGCATCATGAAAACTTAGAACACTTCTGTTTTTCAAAACGAGTGAAAAATTGGCCTTTTGCTCATTGCTCATAAACTGTAGCAGATAAATGTACAAACAGTTGAACGCATCTTCTATGGGTGATGCTCCAGGATCTCTACAAAATGTAAAAAATTGGCCACGCCTACCTAATATTATAGAGTATCAAAATCTCATCTTTTTTTCTCAATAACTTTATAATGCGCAGAAACGAGCTCCAAAAACCACAAAAAATATACAAATTCTTGGCCAGTTTCAAATCTTGTCCAGTTGTTTGTCTGTCTGTCTACGCAACTAGGCGGTATCTGCGGTAACAATTCTACCTATAGTGAAAATGATTATATCGCCTACAAATTTTCAAAAGAATTTGAAAGTGACTTAAAGTTTTGGAAGGGCACGCCTACAACTCCCACACGCCTACGCGACAATTGCATTTGTTTCGTAAATAGAAAAAATCAGCCGCGCCCACTCCATATTACAGAGTATGAAACTTTACTTCTATTACTTTTCTTTGTTTTTTCAGTATAACGCTGATTGGTATAAAGGAGTCAGTCCGGACCGAATATAATTTTCTTACTTGTTTTGTTTGCTTGCGTTTTTTGCTCTGCTTACATAGTAACGTAGGAGCGTTCTTTAAGAGATTTCCATATCAACTTCCATTCAAAAACTTCTAATGTTTGCGCGAAATTTGAAGCCGATAGCTTGATTTTTGCGGCCACGAAATGTTATTCAGGCAGATAGAGAGGCACCGATTCAGAAGTGGATGCTGATCATGAATACATACACTTTGTGGGGCCTCTGCAGCTTTCTGCTGCTTTGTGCAAAAGGAATGCAAAATAAGTAAGAACATTACAGTCGGCCAACGTCGACCTTTAGATGCCCTATATTGTAATAATACACCAAAACTTGAACATTATTTTCATGCAAAGGCATATTTTCAATGAAATCCAGTATATTAGAGAACGACCGAACGATCACGTAGTCCGATTAAAATTTTGCAAAATCGATTTATTCCTTAAATATGTAGTTATTTTTCAGTTTTCGTCGTAAAAAACTAAAAAATGGACTTTCCACCCATGCAAGTAGTTGCTTTTCATGATAATTGTATATATGTTAGGGTCTAAAAAATAGACCTCTGTAACCGCCATTTTGTACCGTTAGTTTTTTGCTAAATTGCCCAATGGACTAAAATATTAAAAATTAAATATTCTAAATTAAATACTATTCATGAGAAATCTTATTGAGAGAGGGGTCCAAGAGATAGATGTGGTTCAAATTTGGGCACATGAAAATTATGTATGAATAAAGCCTTAACAATTAAGACTTTTTGGCATATAACGGCTACCTTTCCTGAGGACCTTTATATGCTATGGGATCTGAAAAATAGACCTACGTGGGCCAAATTCTGTAAGATTGATTTCTTTGTCAGTGTATTATTATGAACCTATTGTCATCGTGAAATATTGATAATTATATCTTTTTACCGTAAAGGGATTCAGCTTTCATAGTAACGGGAGAATGTTCCAATAATTGGCACCCCTGAACCAAATTTTTCATACCAGTTTACAATGTCGAAATACTCTTACTTTTATAAAATTGAAATTTTTTTTTCGTATAACGACTTTTTAAAATATGGCAATATGTGTGAAGTAGTCGCAAAATTGGACGGAAACGAACGATTTTCAATAGGGTTCGTCCTTGGGTCAAAGCATATCAATGTGACAAACATTATTAAAATATCTCAAAAACTGCGACCTATAGCTTGAACACAAATGTAGATGGACAGACATCAGACGGACAGAAGGACAGACCGGCTTAGATTAGAAAATCTATCTCTTTTAGAATCTTCTGGTTGTTACATAAATCCACACAAATTCAATATACCCTACACTACTTCTGATCTGTGTAGGCGCAATCGGAAAAATCTTTCACTATACTAAAATCTTGTAACAGAAAGTTATGGAAAACATAGATAGCAAGAAAAAATTCAATTTGCACACTCCCTGTTTTATGATATATCGAAGATATTTCTTCCATAAACGATTATCATCTATTTCTTTATCGCTCAAATCATGAAGCGATAGTTAACTCTGTAGATGTGATCAACAAAGTCGATCAGGAAGCTGAAGATATTGGTGGGTAGTAGATTGTATAAAGGTTTACATTATTGTTCATTTTTATTATCTATTTTTAATTTTTCAATTGTCTGAAATCCCAGTTCCCATTGTTGTTCACAAAAGGTATTGTCTTTGCAGGTTTTTCTTTTCATTTTACCTGTTGCGAAATGATGGAGAAAATGGTCAGGCAACCTATATAATCCTGCAAGCGATTTCATAACAAACCCAAAAACCTTTATCCAAAACTTTTTATTTCTTTTTAAGAAAGCATTGAAAGATTTCGAATCGCGCTTAGCTTCTTATCAACTTAACGGTATTTTTATTCGTAAATACTTTAAAGTGAATAGAATCGTTTGGCCAAAGGCGTGTACGGGTACGTGTATTAGAAAAAGTAGAAATCAAGAGGTCCGATATTAGATTACCACTTGTGTTCATTTCACGTAGGCATTGTTTTCTAAGCACTTGGGGAAAAGCCTCGATAATTCTAGGAAACGACTTGTACCACATATTCTAGAGAATTGAAAGTTTCGGTTAAGCTGATAAACAAGAAAATTTACAATGCGGTGCCTGTCTAAGGCATAAATTCAAAATTTTCGATGATATTGTTACGAAAATCACACATTTGATGAGATGAGTCTGCGTGAAAAGTACCTGTTTTTCTAGGAAAACAAAATTCAAGAGATGGTAAAGCCAAAGATAGACTAATGTCTTTTTACCTGCCGACGGCATGCGATTGGCGAAAAGATTTACAAAAATCGTAGAAAATTTATCAGGTAACAAGTGAAAACCGGTCTAGGCCGAACGTTGAATACGCTACACTTTTTATTTTTGCCATAGAGCACAAAAATTGCACCTCTTTTTTATATGAACTTACTATTATGGAACTATATATTAAACTTTTACACCCCTTTGCAAAGAAAGGCCCACGTTCCGTAAGAATAATTGTTGCCAAGATGTTGAAAAATTGAGGTACGTGTTCAAAATTCAGTGCACTTAATTTTCATATCAAACTATTGTTACGGATCCATTTTTATCATACGACATTAAAACAAACAAATTTTCGTGAAAATCTTTATATAGGGTAGGATCCAAGTAATAGGCCGAGATAGTCCAAATTTGTTATGTTAAATTATGTTATCTTTCTTTTTTCTTATGTTAAATTACAATTATGATATAATTTTCATAATGAAGCCTTGTAGCTTATACCTTTTTTTCGCTCGGCCCGTGCTGGTCCAAAATTTTCACACCAATTTAGAATCCCGGAATATTATTACTTAGCCACTATTGTCAACAAATTTTGAAAATTTTTAGACATATAACGACTTTTCAAGGTAAAGCGTTAGGGGGGGAGTGGCTGAAAAAGTGGACCGATCGAAAGCATTGTCAATAGCGTTTGTCCTTGAGTCAAACAAGCTCGTCGGTGTATCAAATGTCATCAAAGGATCTCAAAAATTGCCAACCTGTAGCTTGAACACAAATGTACATGGGCCGACATTAGATCGACAGACAGGCTACAATCATTTGCTGAATCGATCGGTATAATAAAAGGTAGGTATGTATTAATCCCTTATGATTATGTTACATACGTTCCCAAATTTATAATGTACCCTGCAAGTGGTGTAGGGTATAAAAAAGATTAATACAAAGTTTAGAGAATAAAATTTGTTCTTGGTAAGAGAATGTCAAAATAGTATATAAGCAGATTACTTGCTAAGGGGAAATATAGTTCAATCGTAGTACTTGAACGAACAAAACATCAAAAAAAAAGGAATAATTCGAGCAAAAACTCGTGCAGAAATTTTTAAAGGGATCAACTTTTCCAAAAATTTAAAAAAAATGATATAAAAATTTTCGTATAAAAGAGTAGAATATGTGTGGTGGAGAGAGTGCCGCCGCCCTTCAACTGGACATTGATAATCAATGCTTTCCTTTGGAGAAAGGAAATTATTATTTAATTGGCCGGAGCTGCGCAAATGGAAAATCGCCTAATTACATACAACTTGCCGATAAGTCCTTGGATGTGAAACATTGCCTCTTGGACATACGATCTAGCGAAGACATTTTTATCGTCGACTTAGGAAGTGCTGCCGGAGTTCACGTAAATGGTAAGCAGCTTAAGCCTTTAACTAAAGAACGTGTGAAGCCTAATAGCGAATTTGGTCTAGGTGATCAATTAAAGGCTCAAATAAAATGTATTGGAAGGCATACAAACTGTTCCGTAGGAACATTGAAATATGTATCTAATACTAACAAATCCATTGCGGAGTCCATAACAATGGCAAAACAAGTTTTGAATTGTACGACTAGCAATGATAATAAAGTGCAACAAGTATATAGTGCGGAAAACTATAACCTCCCCGCAAACCACAACAGTTTCACACTTCCAGAAGTTCCGTTCTGCCCATCAAAATCGAGATCTGCAACATCCGATGATACAAATAGTATTAACAATAGCAACTTAAATCAAATTTCAATCAATGATGACGAAGAAGAAGAAAACTATTTCTTCATGCCAGAAACTCAAGAAGCTAGAGCTACAGATTCAGATTTGGATATGGCCGAATCTGCCAACGATAACGCAATAACAGGCAATCAAATTAAAATCTCTACTCAAGAATTCAATGATGAAAATAAAACTGAAGTCTCTCAAATTATACCCACAACAGACCACAACATGATATTGCTAAGCAAATCGCCTAAAGGGGAAAAGAGAGAAATTAGGCCATTAAATGGGCCATCAGCTGGACACTCGCTAAACCAAAAGTTATCATGTACTTCTTTTAGAGCAGCAACTATCACCCCAGATATATTTGATTTTTTGGAATCGAATGAACCGATCCAAGAAAAACGCGGGGTAATCAATGATGGTACTTCGAATGACGTCATAGGGCAAAAAGAAAATCTTGTGCCTAACCAGCTATTTCCTACTAGAGCTGTACTTAAAAACATGTTGCAGAATCAACCGTTGGAAAATGGAAAAACCGAGGCGAATGAATCCTTGTTAACATTACGCGACACACTAACCACTCATCCTGCCAATGAAGCACAATCTAAATCTATATTGATGATAACAAGTGCAACAAATGTGCATGACAATGCAGATGCTGTATTGACTGAGAAATTTATAAAACCGCCAACTTCGAGTTCATCGACAACGAGAACTTGTTTAAAAGACGAAGCAGACCGAAAGAATTTAGCCGAGCCTTTTAAGGATACAGACAGAGGTAAACTCCAAGCCAGCAGATTGAACACGTTTAAAAAACCGCTAACTGAAGATACCTTCGCGAAAGGTAATACATCCATGCTCGACTGCAGTTCTATTGACGATTCAAGCGTAGAGTTGCACATGCGCAAGGAGCACATTAATATTTCCGATCTAGAGGCAAAAAACAGTACTGTATTTGCTATTAACGGTGAGAGCGATAAAGGCGAGGAAAACGGAACGTCTGCTTTGTCGAAACAAAGTGCAGAGAAAACTGCGGACAAAGGCATCACATCTGTAGCAAAGACTGCAATACAAGAAGTGCCAATGAGGCGTTCAACACGTGCCAGAACGTGCAATTGGGAACTGCAAAGTCCTTCTGATAGACAGAAAGACATCCCGTCACCAACTAGCAATATTTCTATGGTCGACTCAGATGTACATTTGCTAATGTGTACACCGCAACTTGTAAAAAAGCGCATTAATATTTTTGGTCTAGAGTTGCCATACAACTCTACAGAAAGTGATGATGTATTTGATATTAACGGTGAGGGCGAAAAAGACGACGAAAATGGTTTGGTAAGATTAATTAAAAAAAAATCAAAACCTAACGAAGATTTCGATAGGCTTTTACCACATTTAAAGGACACCTCACCGAGGGCGAAGCGATTTAAAACGAATCGCGAAGAAAATGGGTTCCAGGATTCCATCCAAAATCACAGTAAAGATGTAAGAGAAGGCAAAAAAAGAAGTCGGCATAACGAGGTTATCGCTGAAGGCCACAGAAATTCAAACAATGACAAATCCAGTAAGGAACTCGAAAGGTCACACCATGTCGCGAGCAAAAGCAGCGCGCCTGTAGCCAACACTGCAATGCAAAAGGTACCAATGAGACGTTTGACGCGTGCTAGAACGCCTGAGTGGGAACTAGAAAAAGCTTCCTCTAAATTAGCCATAGTTGAAAGCGAAGGCAGTACAACGACGAGAAGTATTCCAACTGTGGAATTGTCAAGTAAGCGTTCAACACGTTCAAGTTTGCAAGCTCGGGTACTCAGACGTTCTCCTGCTTCATCTAAGAAGGCAATCAATGCAAGTTCAAGTGTTCTTGAAAAGAAACGAAAGACTCGCCAAAGTCTACAATTACAAATTGGTGATGGAAGCGATCATTCAACCAAGCAACCTTCCCAGCGCATTATAGAAACCCGTGCACGGTCTAAACAAAATCAAGATCCTACGAGTTGTAGTCCCGGCCAAGAAACAACTTTAAGAAATGAACTTAAGCGTAAATGTCTCGACCTGCATAGTTCACGACCCTCCTTTAAGGGCTCAAGAAAAATGAGTGCTGAAGAAGAAGTATATATTCCATCAACTTCCGCTTTGTCTAAGAAGTGCTTGCAAATATCTACTACAATGGTCGATAAAAATCTTCTCAAGGAGTTAATACGAAAATCCAAAGGTCAATGGACCGTGGCCGATGATCCTTTGAATAGTGAACTTTTAATTATGGATAAGGGTGTTCGTACCTACAAATTCCTCTTAGCCATGGCGAAAGGTATACCGATTGTCACGACACAATGGATTCAGCAAGTGAATGAAACGCGTTCCTTAAAACCTTTCAAAAATTATTTCTTCAGTGATCCTGTATTTGAGAAAAAATACGAATTTTCGGTTGCCGACTCTTTGAATATGACCAAGAAAAATCGTCTCTTTGCAGGTTATGGATTCTTTGTAACTTCAAATGTTAAGCCTCAGCCAAGCGAACTGGAAACTATTATCGAGTGTGCCGGTGGCCATGTTCACAACGAATATGATAGAGTTAATCAAGAGCAACAGGAAAAACTATATTTGGTTTCATGCTTAGATGATAAGAAAGGTTGGCGTGAATTTCGTCAACGGTACAAAAATATTACTATCATTCCTTCGGAAGCCATCATGTCGGCTGTAGTGCGTCAGGACATCAATTTTCTTAATAAATTTGTATTGACTTGAAATTTTTCCTTTTCTTTTTTTTACTTTATTTAAATTTTTTCTTCCGAACTATAGTTTTTTTGGAATTGTCTTATTTTCTCCACGTCTTCATTTTTTTTATACCCATCATCAAGGAATGAGGGGTATATTCATTTTGTGAAAAAGTTTGCAACACGCAGGAGAAAGCATCAGGGACCCCACAAAAAAGTATATAGTATATATTCTTGATTAGCATCAAACTCTAAATCTATTTAAGCATGTCCGTCTGACCATCTGTGTAATGTCCGTTCTAAACAATCTCCTGGCCGTAAAAATGAAGCTATCGACTTCAAATTTTGTCGGAAACAGTGGAAGTTCTTGCACGCAGGTTGATATTGAAAATAGCCCAAGTCGGTGGAACGACACACATGCACTATAACGTAAACTGAGAACACCTTTGTTTTTCAAAAGAAATAAAAATTGGCTTTTTGCTCATTACTCATAAGCTACAGCAGATGAATGTGCAATGGCGATCCTATGTACATATATTGCCCACGCCTACCCAATGTTATAATGTATCAATATTTAATTATGCTTTCAATACCTTTATAACTCGCACACACAAGCTTCATAAACCCCATAAAGTATCAAACTCCAGTTTCAAATTTAGAATGAACGTAAACAGGTCCGTCTGTTCGCCTGTTTATGTATCCGCCTTTGCACCTGTCGATCTGTCAGTCTGCTTAACGGTGTGGTATCAGTGGTAAACATTCTGCGATTCGCAAAAATGAAGATATCGCTTGCACACCTGCAAGAGAATTTCGAAGTGACACGCCTAGGACGTCCACTCATCTATGCAACAAAAACTTAAATTTTGAAAATAGAAGAAATCAGTCGCCGCCACACTATATTATGGAGTTTTATGGAAACTTTAGTTCCTTTACTTTTTGTCTTTTCAGGATAACGGTGAAGGGTATAAAAGACTCGGTCACGATGGAATATAATTTTCTTACTTGTTTTCTTTGTAAACAGATCTAAGACTTGCAAATAAAATCTATGTTATCCTAAAAATTAGAATTCCATTGTACAAACTTAATATCGGAAATATTTGGATAATAACCTCAAATAAGCAAAAGGTAACATTTTACGTAACAGTATGATAATGGGCAAAAAGTAGGGTAAAAAGGAAATTTTCTAAAAATATATTTTACTTTCTAGACAAGATTGAGAACGTATTTCATTCTTTTTAATTCAAAAGGGGTAATCGAGGAATTTGGACTACCGAGGCAGTTTTCACGGGCTCGTATCTCAGCGTAGATAGAGTTCCCTTCGGTCGTAGCTATAGAGGACAGTATTCACGTCAGTAAAGGCATAGCATATCCAATAGGTGGCGACTACTTCCCTATTTATTTCTCCTTTCACACTTCTTGTTAACCGTGATCTTGTCCCGTGTGTAGGAGACATCACCTGAGTGATTGCTTATATTAACAAAAAAAAAAAAGATGCAACCAAGTCCCAAAGTTTTCCATTGAAGGTTGTCGTTGAGCGACAACATATGTGCAGCGCCCTAGACGAGAAATATTACAACTTAATAAATGTTTTTTGCCGAACAACTGCGTTTGGCGCCACATATTGCTTTTGCGCAATAGCTTGCAAGTAAACGTTTCTAGGAAATAACATATTCTAGAAAATCTGCTCTTAATATTTGCTGTAAGTTATCCCAAACAAAACCAAATTCAAACTTAATCATGAATGTAGAGAGAGAGTGGCAGTCAATAGCTTCTCCAAACAGGATCTTCGTTTTGTATTCTGGAACAATTGATAGAATCAGGCACGTTAACAAGTTAGAAGAACAATCGTAAACATTGGAAGCAGTTGTTAATTTTCGAATTCAATTCAAGCTAGGGTGAAGTTCATATGTTACATAGCGTAGAAAAGCTTTATTCACCTAAACACTGTTGCTTATCTTAGCAAAATACTTGTTTTGTTAATTTTAGTTTAATCATGTATGACAGCAACAGCAAGTCGAACATAAATATTTTGAAATTAACTTATCATCAAGTGGTCAGAGCAAGCAAATACGCTTTCCAAACGACACCCGTCAATAAAAGTCGAAATCATTCCGACGGCGCTCAATTCTGACAATGCAATATTCGGCGAAGATGTTAAAAAAGTTATTATTGCCAAAAGGAATCACTAGATATCAATCCGCAATTACCTCTTGTATAGATGTTGCAAAACAAATACGTATTGCCTTAAATGTGGGCGTTAAACGTCAACTCTTATGATATTTCACTCGCAACCTACAAAACATACACACATTTCTCCTTCAAAGAATTAGTTGCAGAGAAAACTAACTCTTTAGAAAGTAGCGGTTGACATACTCCTTTAACAGTTGGTTCTAAAAGTGGTGATATGTCCCCTGACTACGCAGTAGTAGATGCCATAGAGCAAGTCTAAATTAATCACATTCTACACAAAAGCGCATCAACACTGACAACCGAGACTACAGCTATGCTTCAGGTCACAAACTTTGCTCGATCCAAACTTTCCATACAAATTTAGAATGCCGAAATGCTCCCACTTAGCCACTTTTCCCGAGAGATTTTGAAAATTGTAATTTTTTGCCTTACAGCGATATTTCAGAATACGGCTTTATACGGGAAGTGTTCGAAAAAGTGGACCGATCCGAACTATTTTCGATAGCGTTCGTCCTTGGATCAAAAGACGTCACTGTACCAAATTTCGTATCTTGAACATAAGTTTACATGGATAGACATCAGCCGGACAGATGAATAGACGAGCTTAGATCAATTCAGATTATGATTCTGAGTCGGTCGGTATAATAAAAGATGGATTTATCCTAAGCTCTTCTGCGTGTTACATACGTCCGCATTAACTTAATATAACCTATACTATAAGTGGTGTAAAGTACAATAAAAAAAAAATGTTGTGAAACTCAAGGCCAACTCGCTGGTACCAGTGCATTTAAAACTCGGTAAACTTGATATATGAGCGATAAACCGTGCGCGAGTAGATATTCCCTATGCCTTGCCCTGTAATACCGCATAGAAGATAGTGGTGTAGAATGGGGTTTTCAAAAAAATATAAAAAAAAGTAGGAAACCAAGACCTTCTTCTTCTTCATGTTATTTTATAGGTTTAAAAATTACTTTTTTTTTTTTTCTTGAAATGTTGACATCGCCGGCATGCTTGATAAAATTTACATAACATAAAAAGTGTTTTTCCCGCAGCAAATTGTTCAAAAAATTCGAAGCCTTTTTAAATGAAAAGCAGAAAATAGAAGAGACAGAGACAGATATTTGGAGGAAATATTCATATCTCTCGACATAATATAAATCTGAAACATTTACCACTTAAATCATTAATTAAATGAAATGCAATTTTAAGTTCGCTGTTTTATGCAAGCGTTTCATGAACAAAAAAAAAAATAAATAAAAAGCTTAACAAAGAACTGAAGTACTTTTCTTTAAACTTTATGTAAACATATTAAAATTTAGTATCCTTTCGCTTTCCTGTTTTCATCAAGCGGCTTTTTATTGTCAACAAAAAACATTGAAGCACAGCCACTGCTACAAATTGGATTTTTTGTGTTCGACATTGTTCCACACTCATAAGGCCTTAGTAGCGACAATTTAAACAATGAATTCTTGAGTTGCTCTGCGCTCAAGTAAAACAAAGTATATATGGAGTACACATTGTATATATATATATATGTCTTGACTTAAATTTTTTGTTTGTCGTTTGCCTTTCTGCAGTTGCATAACTTTATGAAAAAACGGTACTTTCTCTAGAAAGCGAATAAAATAGCCAAAAAGTATGTGAGAGAGAGAGAGAGAGGGAGAGAGAGAGGAAAGCGTTTGTAGTGATGGGATGAGGTAAGTAAGGACTGCATGTGTTTTTGACAATTTTCTAAACTGAAAAAAATTTTTTGTAGTTTTTTTGTTGGATTTTTTCACTTTTTTTTTCTCTTTTTTTTTTGTTTAGTTTTCCAAACACTTATAGAATGTAAAAAAAAAAAAAAAAAAAAAAAGAAGAAATAGAATTGCCGGATACGACAATAGAAGTGATTTAGTAGTAGCAGTAGCGATAGTAAAGTAGTCGTACTAGCAGTTATAATGGTAGGAGTCGTGTTAGAGGTAATGGTAGTTGATGGCAATAGTTTGTTGGATGGCGTTATCATCAAGGACATCCTTGAGAGCGGACAAGAACACAAAATCATTTTGAAATGTTGATGATGACTTGTACAAAAGCGAACACACAATATATACAAGATATTTTTCTTCTTCTTCTTCTTCTTCTTCTTCTTCTTCTTCTTCTTCTTATTTTTTTTTTATTTTTCAAGTATTAAAAACAAAAAATATTTAAAAAGCGGCAAAGATTTGTTTGTTTTTTTTTTTTTTCTTTTTCTTTTGCTTTTCTTTGAATTTCGTCTCTCGTCTGTAAGAGCATTAAATCGAATTAATTGATCCGTTTGCTACACTTTGACAAGTGTTACATAACTGGAACCATTTCAAGCATTGATGATTTTTCAAATTATTGCATGTCCAATGAATGAACTCAACAAGAAAACTCATCCAATCCTATCGTACTTATGCTGTTAATCTTGGACGACATTTCGGAAGAAATTAAAGAAAAAAAAAAGAGAAGAGAAGAGACAAAAATAAACGCAAAGAATTTATAAAACCAATTTATTTTCTGATGGATATTGCTTGACGTTCTTATAAATCGGTATTTTTTTTTTATTTTTTTATTTTTATTTTTATTTTCTTTTTCATCTATATACATATATGCATAAGTGATGAATGCAATTTTTGTACACAAATAAGATCAGAACATTACCAGGGCAAAGCAATAAGCCATTGTGTGTTTTATCGTCAACGCACTGAGCAACTGTAGGAAGAATTTTTCCATCACAAATACTTATCAAAGATCGTCCATAAACCTATACACAGTAGCCTAGTAAAGTCTGGATAGAGTACCGAAAATTGAGGTTTCTCTTATTAAAAACTATATTTATGGGTTGCAGGTCAACCAATATTGCAATGCAAACTTTCTTTTGTTATTCTACTCTCACCCCTTTATACCCTACACTGATTGTATTACAGAGTATATTGACTTTGTACGGAAATATGAAACGCGAAGTAGGTGAGAGAGAGTAGTGAGCGCGTCCTCTGGTCGATTGGACCCATTTCCAAGATCAACTTACGTGCAAGAACTTCAAAATGTTTTTGGCAAATTGCAAATCGGAAATGTTTTGCAATCAGGAAAATGTTTACACGGATACACACAGATAAACAGCCGGACAGACGGACGGATAATCGAAAGTCATATGTGTATGATCAAAAATACGTATACTGGAACTTTTCAAATACACACTCACATTTCGGTTGTGCATATAAGAAGCGCTTATTTTAAAAAATTTTCTTTGCAAGCTATGGTCCATTCGCTATTTAGACGTTTTCTGGTCTCTTTGGCGAAATATAAATTCCAAGACTTCTTGCGGCTACCTGCGTAAGCACCAAACTTATCATAAAAATGCAAGGGCTGCCCAAATAGAGAAAAAGCCATCGCCTGAAAGCAGGCGATATTAAGGAACAGCACTAGGGCAGCAGTATCTTCCAACTCAGCGCTGCGAAAGTTTTCGGAATGACTTTTGTAATATTGGTCAGAGTGTTTCTATGCTGATAAATCATTTTTACATAAGCTATGCCTTTGACCTTCAAAGACCACGAAAATTGCAGCAGTTTTTGTTCTCAGCCTTCCATGGCTTCCAAAGTTTCATTGTGTTAAAGAAATTCATAACATGTCATAGCCATTGATTCTCTCCAGAAAAAATGCGAAGAATATTCGTCTTTAACACCCCTTGGCCTACACAATTTTTTTTTTTTTCTTAATTTCTGCTCACTCAGGGAATATTCTCTATACGTGTCCAAATACGGAGATGGTCAAGAACAAAGAAGGTGTATAGGCGAACGGGGTTGTTTTTTTTACTGGCCAAGCGTTCATTACAACTGCAGCCACTCGCTAATCGCAACTAATGTATTGTCTACTGCACTGAAAGTTGAACCCAGATACTCCGTCTTATAGTTATTATAGCTGTAGCTTATCGCATCCATTTGAGTAGAGAAAGTATTACAAAGTAAACATTTTTCTGCGAAAGTTGCAAGCGGTTCAAAGGCTGTACAAGTTGAGAATAATATTGGCCCAGCGCACAGTTTCAACGTCAGCGACAGCGATCTTGACAGGAATATTTCCCATGGAGCTACTATTGAAGCAGCAGTGATGTATCCAAAGGAAGGCAAAGGAAATTACAGCGATGTCCGCAGACTTAAGGCTACTATCCGGCAGAGCATGTTGACAGGATCCCCCATCTCAATCATAGAACAATCGGTGGGGAGTAAAAACGGAGAAATTAATTTTTTCCCAAGGCAATTTTTCACTAGTCATGGAAATTTCCCGAGTTATCTGTGTCGGTTCAAATTAAGAGCAGATAAAGCATTATACGATGCGCAGCGCAACGTTTTCGTCTGTCCGGCTAGGACATGTCTGAATAGTCTGGAAATAGAACTTAAGCTACGTAACATATCTTCCCCGGATAAATTTAAAAAGTCTGTGAACGATATGCTTTGATATAAACCCACACGAAGCCGCCGTTCGAATTCCTAATATCAGGCGAGGGCGGAAGTTGTAGGATGACATAATGAGGATCAAGAATCCATAACTCTCCATCTCGACTTTGACTTCAGTGTAAGACCATTAGTTGGTAGCGCGCTGTTACTACGTCCGAAAAAAAATAGGGCTATAGCTTACAGATGGCTTCTTATCGAGTAGGTTACACGATAGCTCATGGCTTTTTATACGTTGTTCCGTATTGACTAGAAACAATGACGTCTCCACACTCGGCAACATAATATCCAATCTGTGCAAAATAGGTATCCTGCCGGACGTGTTTCTTTATCGTCTCTTCACACCTCCCCTTTCCTCATCATCCTCTGTACTTCACGACACAGCGGAATTATTTGTCGTACAAATTCGAAAAAATAACATCTCCACGCTCGGTAACGTTATGTCAAATCGATGCAAGAAAAATGTCTTCTCGGAAATGTTTGCTTATTATGTCCCCACTGTCCCAGCAACTCAAATAGTAATTGGGTTTTGTAGATACCACAACTCGATATTTAACGATGGTGGACAACAGGTGGACGATTTCAAAACTGCTGTTGTTTTCGGGATCCTAAACGTTTAACGATGAGAACGAGTGCAAGAGGGAGAAACAAAAAGAAAATAGTAACACAACTTGGAAAAATCTTTACGTAGTTGCCATGCCCCAAAAATAAGGAATGTAGCGACTACGATGGATGGCCATTGTTTTAGATATCTTAGATATCTGGTACTAGTAAATATATCTGTTTTGAAAATAGATTCACTTTTATTAAAACATCGGCAAGAATTAATGCGCACCCGCAACAATATCAATTACATCAAAAGCTTGCAACAAAATTGTCAAAGACAAGAGATGGTTAATTTGAGTAAACTTGAGCTGTGACAGTAAAATTACATTCTTTTTATCATCATTTGCTCTGTTCAAAATTGTTACATGAAACTGCAACCCGATATAACGAGACTGGATAGATTACAATTGAACTTCAACGTTGAAACCTCAGTTAAAAGCACAAACGTATTGTAATGAATGTAAGGCGGAAGCATGAGAAGAGGCAAAGTAAGCGTAATAATGACATATGTATGTATGTATTGTAATCTATTAAAAAAAAAAAAAAAATATTTCAAATTTTATACTCAGTCACATATATGCGACTCTGCTTGTAAGGAAATTTAACAAACAAATGCATGTACGTAGAGCATATTTTATTAGCATTCTTTAGGCTTAATGTCCTTTACACAGCCAGATGATGTTGTTTGTTGTGTTTCGTATCCAAAACATTAGTCATTCGTTACCAAACAACAATAACAACAACAACAACAACAACACGAACGAACTTGATGATTATATGGAGAATGCAAAAACACATATGCACATCTACATTTACATTTACATCTACATTGGGTCTTACTTTGTTAACTTTTTATTTGCATTTTTGCTATGCAAGAACAACTTTGAAAGGATTTCATTCATTTATGCATGAAGAGATGTTCTAATTGTTGATGCTTTCTCATTTTTTCTTGTTTTTTTGCTTGCTCCTGCTGGTACATTAGTTATTGTTGTAATTATTGTTGTTGCTTTTATGTTATATACATTGTAGCAAATTTTTATATCAAAACACAAGTTATTGCAGCAGTAAACACAACGAGAATATATATGCATTTTAATATGGTTATGGTATCAACCTTACCATAATGGAAATCTTTAAACATCTTTTGTTTTTTCTTTTTTTTTATCTTTACTTTTGCCTCATTTCTTATACACAGCAATTTATGCACAACAAGTAAACAAACAATCCCGTGGCAAGCAAAGAGAAACAAAAAAACTTAATTGAATCTTTGATCACAAAACGTGATAAGATTTAGAAAGAAGGTCTTACCCTTAAGTTTTCTATTAGCTACCAACTTATCTTGAAGTGGAAAATTCAACTTCATTTTATTCTTCATTCAAGTAATAAGCGCGTATCTTGCACAGCTTCCTCAAGCAAACTGATTAAAATAACTTTAACAATGGATTTTGTTAAAATGTATTTAACGCTGCAATCAAAATATTTTTATATAGAAAAAGTAAAGGAAAAGTAATCACAGATCTATATGCTCCATACATACTTATACATACATTTTAAAGTAACATTCATATAAAATAACCTTCAATTTTCATCTCATTTAAGAAGTTTTCCGTCTGACTTGAAAAAAAGATATCTTCAGGATATTTTAAGTCAGGTTTTATTGCTTTAGCCTTGAGAGCTTCGAGGTTCTAATCGCGACACGGACCGACATATAGACAGACAGAGGGCAAGACATACTCCTATACCATCTTCTCTGTATCCTGCTCAAAATTATATACGATGTAAGCTTTGCGGGCTTTCTGACTCTTATTTCTATACTTGACATTTGACAAATCTGGTATACTCCCTGCAGTGGTAATAGATTAAAGCGTAATCAGTTATATTCTTAACATCTTAAAACTCTGCCTTTTGCAGTAAATGTAAGCTTCATCACTCTGGGAATCATTGAATAACCTCTACAGCTTACAAGCACTGTTGCCTTACTCTTGATCTTGTTCCTTATAAAAGCTACTAAAGGAGCGATTACATAGCAAATTTTGATAAACAATTTTTTTGTGCTTAATAGCCTTCTGAAAATTGCAATTTTTTCCATGTAACAATCTTTCAAAACAATGCGAGTGGTCGAGACAACAGATCGATCCGAACAATTTTCAATAGCGTTCGACGTTGGATCGAAGCTCTTCAGCTCGTACCGAATTCCATCAAAATATCTGGTTATTTGTGACCTGTAGACTGAACACAAACGTACGTGGGCAGATATCAGATAAACAGACACAGGGACAGACAAGCTAAGAATCATTTTCTGAATAGATCGGTCCAGTAAAATATGAGCCCATCTTACGCCCTTCTTGATGTTACATACGTCCGCACAATCTTAATATACCAAATATTACAAGTGGGGTAGAATATAAAGACATTGTAAGAAAGAGCGCTACAATTCCACTTCCATTCAAGTCGACAACACTTTGCACACTTGTAAAAAACTCGATATTGCAACTATACAGCGCTGTGGGCAAACAAAAGTTGACAACATTTTTCAAAAAACTGAGAATTCCTGGAACCTTGCATTTGGTGACATCTGTGGGAAACGAAATGTTAATAGAAAAACTGTTTTGAAACATGTGCAGCAGGGTTGATAGAAGAAGAAGATTGAAGAAGATTGATTGACATCATATGACAATGAAAAATGTAATGGATTCCATCTACCATTTACTGCGGAAACGAAATGAAACTGATCTGTGAGGAGACTAATAATGTCCCATACGACAACACGCCATTGGAAAAGAATCGTGGCCAAAAATGAATGAAGCTGCACGAACGTTGCTAAAGCCTAGACTGGGTCCGCTTAAGGCAATGCTTTGTTTTTTGTGGGACAACAAGAAATGTGTCTATCATAATTCTTTCCAACCCGGACCGAAACCGATTGGTTGTACTCTCTACTATCAGCCGCGTATGTGCATGGAAAAGCTTAAGGCAAAGGATTCATTTGCAATGGAAACCTCATCACCTGACACAGGGATCGTATTGCTAATAGCATAAATATACCATTCTTGACACTTTTTAAATCAATCTATCAAATAGTTTTGTACAAGGAGATGAGTTTCAATGTGTTTAAATTACTCTTTGCTTGGAAAACTTTTCAAGATTTATTTTAAAATAAAACAAAAAAAAACTTCACTTAGAAGATATTTTGAAAGCCAAGAAAAATTTTTAGTTGAGAGCAAACGCTCCACATACAGAGTATAATTAATCATCACCATTATCATCATCATCATAATCATAATCATCATCATCATCATCATCATCATCATCATCATCATGATTACTATCATTATTTCGTGAAACATTCTAAAAGGTTTTCTGTTATGCGTTAGTGTAAAAGGAACTAAGACTACACGCACAAGTGCAGTTTGAAAACAGAAGAAACAAAAACTTTAAACATATTCCTTGTTACTAGCACCTAAGAAAGGTGCGATTCATTTGTATATATTATATAATAAGATCTTATTAACGCACAATAAAGGGCGTCACGTTACTGCATAATAACAATAACGTAGTTAAGAATATTTATTGCATTTGAAAATTTTCTTTCAAAATTGTGCTGGTTATCTAGGTTTAGAAAAGTTTCCATTCATTTTACAAATTTTCAAAAAGTTAAAAACGAAATTATAAATATTTTCCTTTGTGGGAAGTACAGTAACGTTAAAAGTCTTCTAAAAGATAATACCCAAGAACGCTTATATTTAAACTTAGTTTACCCTGAAGCTATGTAACTTTACACATAGACGATAAAAGCAAAAATGCATCCCTGTTTGAACGCTGCTTCAAAGCCGTTTGCATCAAATCTTCAATGGTTTATGCTGGCACGGGTTTACTTAGTTTGGAATAATTAAATTCTTAGGTATTACAAAAAAAAAACAGGCTTCTGTACTTATTCTGTACGTATGACGCGATGATAAATCAGTTGCTAGTGTGAGAAATAAAATTTTTCGTAGTAGAATAGCATAAGGTATCGTTACAAAAATGCCATATTTAAATATTGACGTTTTAATGAAAATTGGGCGATTTTCTAAGAAACTAAATTCTAAAGAGAAAGAAAACCATGTACACTGTAACCTTAAATAAACAAATATTTGTTACTTTGTCCTGACAATTCTCTAAAGTGTAAAGCTGTGCCACTTGAAGAGGAAAGGAAGCCTAGGAAGCAGGAGTATGTGCCATAGCTGGGGTAGCTAGCGCTTGAGACGTGGGAAGGTTTCTATAACTTGCTCACGGACACTCATAAGACAGCTAGATCAAAGAATTTGCACCTACTTGCCCGTTAGCGGATATTAGACCGACCATAGGAGCATTGGCCATATTCTTCACCCATCCTGCCTCTTGGTCTCCCTTCGGCTCATAGAAAGGTTTGTAGGGAACCACCAGTTTTTTGTTAAACTCTTTTTTTCACCGTACAACTTTTCAATACTTCTTCTACAAAAAAAATCTGTTCTTTTTCACTTTGCGCCGTTTTGATCTCTTCTCCTCGTGTCAAAAATTGACTTCCCTCGCACGAGAGCTCCACAATAATTTTATTGGTGCAGGGTTGCATTCTTGCTTTAACACAACGAAATAAGATTGGCGGCTGGCGAAAAGATTAACAACAATTGATGGTAAACATATTCCCGTTAGCGAAAGTGAAAATATCGTCGAAAAATTTGCAAAAGGATTTTCCAAGGGTACGCCAAGACAAAAACTTTTATTTTGAAAATAGAAAAAATCAGCCGGGCCCACGCCATATTATAGAGAACGAAAATTTAATTCTTTTATTTTTTTGTCGATTTTGGAATAACGGCGATGGCTTTAAGAGATTCGGTCACGACCGAATATAATTTTCTTACTTGTTTTTATTTTCAAAACGGTCTAAACAGCGTATGTGTCGAGCCGTTTGCAGGCCCAGAATGTGTTTCTAAGCTAAAAATATTCAAACGTCTTATAATTTTCCCGAGAACAGAGCGAACGGGTTTACTATGCCTTCAAAACCTATAAGATATCACTATTAAGAATTCGTACGACTATCCGTGCAGATCTGAGGTAAAGATGGTCCACTTAAAGTAAGTATAAATTTACGTCAACCTAATGCGTGACTCTTCCCATTAGTCAGAACGGGTTTATTGTACCTTCAAAACCTATAAGAATTCATACAACTATCCGTGCAGATCTAAAGTAAAGGTGATCCACTTAAACTAGATACAAATTTACGTCAACCTAATGCGTGACTCCTCCCATTCATCAGAACGGGCAGATCTGGGATAAAGATGATCCACTTAAACTGGATACAAATTTACGTCAACCTAATGCGTGACTCTTCCCATTAATCGGAACGGGTTTACTGTACCTTCAACACCTATAAGATATTACTATTAAGAATTCATACGACTATCCGTGCAGATCTGAGGTAAAGATGATCCACTTAAACTAAATACAAATTTATGTCGACCTAATGCGTGACTCTTTCCATTAATCAGAACGGGTGTACTGTACCTTCAAAACCTATAAGAATTCATACAACCATCCGTGTAGATCTGAGGTAAAGATGATCCACTTAAACTAAATACAAATTTATGTCGACCTAATGCGTGACTCTTTCCATTAATCAGAACGCGTTTACTGTACCTTCAAAACCTATAAGCATTCATACAACCATCCGTGCAGATCTGAGGTAAAGATGATCCACTTAAACTAAGTAGAAATTTACGTCAACCGAATGCATGACTCTTCCCATTACTGAACACTTATTTAAATTAAAGAAAAAAAAATCCCTAATATGAAGCTTATTACCGCATTCTGGTATACTTAACGTTGTCTCAATTTGAAAATTTCTTTTTTCAATTTTTATTTTATTTTGTGGAATGAGGTTTTTGTTGCTAACTAGTTTACTTAAACACATACGAATATGTGTTGAATTGCAAGAAATTGTTTTTTTTTTGATTTTAAACATCGTAATCACCTGCTGAACTTTTGTGTTGCTGTTAAAGCATTTCATCGACAAGATTCCGTAGCAGCAGCAACAGTTAATATTTATAAAATTCCATTGTATTTGTTTGTCGTCGTGAAATTTGTGTAAGAAACCTTAGAAATGCCAAAAGCAAAATACGGAAATCTTATTTAGATTTCTTGTCTCTTTTTCGCATACAGTTCATGAAAAATCGTTAACTTATTTATATTTGATATTTAAAATGGGAAAAGTGAGAAAAAGCTATAATATGTGTACTATATGGCGACAAAACGGAAATTAGCTGAACTAGATTCCTCGCCTACGATCGGAATTTTCGTTTGCAACATTAAAAAAGTATACATCATAAACGTTAAGAAGTTTTTCGTATTTTTCTCTTCCTAGTCTTCGGGATTATTGTGTGTCCCTGGTCAACGTAAGATTCTCTCTGCCGATATGGCTATATTCGTGTCACATTTGCATCCGTGTATCGTTAACAGCTTTCCCAAGGCTCACCGATCGTTGTCTTCACACATGTTATCCACTACTGCTGGTCTTTCTTGCAACAATAGATCGTTCAATTTGTTCAACTGACGTCGGTAGACAACTGCAGTCACAGTTGCACATTACTCCGTGCTGATCTCACCAGATCGATAGCAAAACTTTGTGGCCATGAATATTCCGCTCTGTCGATGTCGATGTAGATGACCCTCTTGGGTGTTGTAGTCGACTCACTGTTAATCGCCAATCGCAATACGTCACAGAAAACTTTTCATTCTCTATCTGGCAAGCAATGAAATCGTGATGTCAAAACGGTTCCAAATGGCATTTTTACTCAACTCGTGTCGTAGGACATTTATCGTTTATAAACGTCTACAAACTGCTAAGCTATTGGAAAGTTCTTTCGAAAGTTTGAGCTGCATTTTTGTCCAATAAGTTTTGCAGTTCATTGTCTTGGAACTTTTTTGGTCTTACAGTCCGTTCTGAATAACTCAATAATACTAAATGAAAAGCTCTTATTTCATATAGAGAAACATTGAAGTCATCAATTTTGACCTTTAATAGTGTAACTAATAGATGCCGGTGATCAAAATACACGCAAGCACCTATTGTACACAATGTACGATGTATTGCTTTAGTAATTGAACTAAATTAAAATTAATTATCCTAAATTATTGTTCTACGCAAATGAAGCACACAAAGGCAAATGCAACTCTAAAAGTCTCCTACCTCTCTTTGGTTAGTAAATATTGACAATTATATATTAATAAATACAAATGTCAACTATACGAAGTGCAAACCTATTGTCTGGCAAAAGTAATCATTACGCATGCTACACCATTTCCAGCTAATACTCTTCTTCGCGTTAAAAGGTACTATGTAAAAAGAGAATCATTTTATGGGAAGGCATACAACACATGAACTGACGTGGTTCAAATTAATTCTCCTATTAAAGATCTCACTATTTTATATAACGATTTGTTTCTCGTAGGAACTGATATACGACAGAGAATTCAAAAATTGCCCGTAATGTCTTCCAATATTTCCAATCTACTTAGTGCCCCGAAATCGTAATGCGTCCCATCTACTTAGTGACCCGAATTGCTAATAGTCAACGATTTTTATTAAAATGTTTTCGAAGTTAGGAAAACTTTTTCTTAATAAGATGTAAAATGGAAAATGGTCATCATAATCAATAAAATTTGCTGGCTGTAGGTTCAATATCAAAAAATCACGTGGATACTTGTCAGGTAGAGAAACAAGCTTTAATTTGCTTAGTAATTGAAGCTGACTCGATCGATGTAAGAAGAAGCGGTCATGCGGATCGGTGATCGATTCAAATCATTTTCAATTGCATTCGTCCTTAAGTCAAACACGTCAGTATGCCATATGTCATCAAAATATCTCAAATATCACATGGATAGTCATCAGACGGACAGAGAGACAGACAAGCTTATAATAAAAAGTAGAAGGGAATAATATAAAGGTGAGATGAAGCATGAAATACTTGGTCCCCTTGGTCGAATATATTATTGCTTCCGTATTTGTCTTTTCTTAAAAATCTAAACTAATGAAAAAGCTATAGTGGATAACGGCCCTATATCACCTTATAGTTATTCATAACGGCGTAACGTTTTTTCAATATAGGACGTTATATTGGAGGTGGTCGAAAAAGTGGACCGCTTTCAATAGCGTTCATCCTTTGGTCAAAATACATCAGTGTTTCAAATTTCATCAAAATATCTCAAAAATTGCGACCTGGAGCTTGAACACGCACAACGTACATGAACTGACATCAGACGGACAGACAGAAAAAAGAAGACGAAACTGATTCGAAATCGATCGGTATGATAAAAGGTGAGTCCATCTTAAGCCCTTCTGCGTATTACATACGTCCGCACAAACTTACCATAAGTGGTATAAATAGGTAATAAACAAGGTTTAAAGCAAACCAATCGAAAGAATTCTACATCCTCCCATTACTATCAAAGCTACGTGAAATCGAAATTTGAAGTCAATTAGATCAAAATTGAAAACACGCCAGGGCCGAATCGAAAAAAGGGCGAATAGAGCTTTGAGCAGTAAATTCATTCTAGGGATCGTCTAGCAGCACCTCTTGCCTCTTACGGGAAAACCCATAGAAAATTACATGGAGTTTTTAGGTTTACGATAAAATCTCCCCTCTAATGCGCGCTAGATAAACTTTTCCTAAAATATCAATAATACTACTGTACTGGAAGATTTCATTTCTTTGCAATAGAATTTTCGCTAAAAGCCATATTTGAGGTCAATTGTTTCAAAATTGAAAACACGCCAGGGCCGAATCGAAAAAAGCACGAATAGAGCTTCAAGCAGTAAATTCGTTCTAGGGATCGTCTTTTTTAGATTCACATAAAGAATTTGACCTGCCAAGAAACAGTCTGGATAACTTTCTTGAATGTTTAACGTGCAGGTATGAGCCGATAAAAGAAAAGACGTCGAAAAAAAAGACGGCGAAAGAAAACTCACCCTAGCAGCACCTCTTAAGGGCAATGTCATAGAAATTAATGCCCGCTAGATAAACTTTCCCTAAAATATCAATAATACTACTGTACTATGAGATTTCATTTCTTTGCCATATACGTATTAAACAAAATCGTCAATATCGTCTCTGACTGAATAAAGCACTTGACGTTCTTAAATCTATGTATAAGATTAACTAAGTATAATAATACATCTTAAATACAAGAGTACACAGTAACAGTACAATATAATTACACATACTTGATATTAAAACACAAAAACAGAAATAGAAATACTCGCGCACATACATACATATATATATATGTGAAAACTTTGTCAAGGACACCGTCAAGAGCATATGTTTTAAAGCGTACTTTCTTACGTTGCTTGAGAGAGAAAATGCAGAGAACGCGCACGCATACGTATAAAATTCTCAATTCAAAAACGCAATCAGCTATGCATACACTTTGAAACTATACTCAAAATATATAAGAGTTTGTGGGAATAGAGCAGAGTGGATTTTATCCGCTTCACGACACTTTTTCAACGTATGATAAAATATATGAGAAATGGGTTGAAAGAGCATTAATGCGTTTAAATCGAATTTTTTTTGATATTTACCATTAACCTGTGTATGTGTGTTTACATAGATAGCTAAGTGAGAGCATGTTAATTGTCTTGAAAGTACATAACAGATCGATCGATTCATTATATTCCAAGTCGTGTGGTTACACAATTTTCCATTATTTGCATTTGCATACTCTTTCTGGTTCATGCATCTCTCCTTTTTAATACCCATCGCTGGAGCATGAAGGGATGTATTCATTTTGCCAAAATGTTTGCAACGCCCAGAAGGAAGCTTCAAAGGCCCCACGAAGTATATATATATTCATAATCGGCATCAAGTTCCAAATTGTGTTAAGCATGTTCCTCTGTCCGTCTGTGTAGTGTCTATTGTAAACTTTCCTTGGGACGCAAAAATCAAGATGCCCAAATGTGCCAAACAGGTCCATGGACTCGCTTGCAGTACTACGTAAACTGAGAGCATCTCTGCATTTCAAAAGGAATAAAAAAACAAAGTACATCAAATAAACCTATATCACGTATACCATGTATGGACAACGTTGTAGGGAAAATTGCCCACTTCTCTCGAATAGTACAGTGTATCAAATTTTTATTCTTTTATCGAAACCTTTACGACGCCCGGAAGAAAAAATTTAGAGATCCTAAAACGTACACACACTTTTCGTGAGCCTCAAATTCTGAATTAATTTCAGCATGTTTGCCTGTCCACTTGTCCGTCTGTCCAACTGTTTAATATCTGTGGTAAGCATACTTCCCGTTCGCAAAACAAAGGTGTCGCTTACAAATTTGCAAGAGATTGTGAAAATGACCTAAACCGAAGAAGGGACACGTCTGCAATGGAACAATAACTGAGAACATCTTTGCTTTCCGTGTTTTTCGCTTGTTACCCATAGAGCGCACACGACATAAATTTCCGTTTTTCTTCCCCAAAAATAAAAAAATCAGCCACGCCTGCCTAGCGTTACCAACTATGGAAATTTATTTCTTTTTTGGATAACATTTATGGGCATACAAATTCGGTCGCAGCTGACTACAATGTTCACACTTCCTACTAATTGCCCAAGAAACTTTCGCCGACTTTGAATCACTTTCATGCATTACATGGGGATTTTATTAAGGAATCAATTAAGAGAAAGTGTTAAGCTTTGCTGCTTGAATGGATTTTGTGGATTTTTTATGGAAACAGCGATTTCTTCTACCCAAAATTTTGACGTCGTAATCGCGATTTCGATACTGAAGAGCAACAAATAGACGGCTTCGCTAAGTGCTGTGGGTGGGAAATCGGTACCGCTTTGAAAAAGTTACAATTATTTTATGAATTGAACATACCCCCCTGTGGTAGATGTTTTAGCCAATAGGGGCAAACCCATTGACTCACTTAACCGATAACAGTAGGAAAGGATGTAAAAATGTATTACAAAAGAGCACATTTGTTGTTGTTTATTTCTTTACACAAGTCTTCATATTGAATTCATCATGTGGCTCGAGGCGATATGTGCCGTTCGCCATTTAATTTTTCTTTTCTTTATGGCCGCGACATTGCTCTTATACTTTGTCTATTCGCATTGACGACGACAAAGTTACTATTTGTATCGTTATCCATGCGTTTTATGCGTCATATGTTGTTCTTTTAAAAGCAGCAAGTGTCAAGGTTATCCTTCAATTATTTCTTTAGCGGCATTGACATTGTTATCCGTCAACACCTTTTTGTATGCGGCAACAACAATTTTATCCGTCAATCAATCCTTTTGGGGGGTGAGGGTAATATTAATATTATAGTTGTTGTTGTTGTTATTCGTCAACAATTCCTTACTGTCACTGATATTAAATTTACTCGTTATCCGTTAGTCAGTATCCGTTGTCTTTCCATTTGAAAGGAGTTATTAATCGTTATCCACTCCATATGTTATGCGCAATCTATTCTGTTTGCGCATCATTGCTACGGATTATCCAATGGTGGATGGCGGTGATTTTATCGTTATCCGCCCACCAATTCTCTGAGAGCGCTAGTCTTAATGTTCTGCGCTATCAGTTCTTTTCGAAAAAATACTTATTAGTCGGGGATAATGGTAGTCCCTGCATTGCTGCTGTTATATGAAGTCGATTTGAGCTTTGCCAACTTTTTCTTCCCAAGGTGTCGTTTCCCTTTCTAAACGAAGGAGGTTGGGATAAGTTTCCTCCTCCTAGTGAGAATACAATGCCCACCTGCATTGTGTTAATTGCTTCCATACTTCTGCAATTTTATCTGCATGTTTTATGCCACGCTGAGTATCAGGGTATGTGGAAACTGAAGCGAAGTCCGACCCGACGTTTTCATTCATTGTACTTCCTTTAGTACTTTCTTCTCCTTTATTTCGGGTACTACAAAGAAATTTCTCAAGTTCGAGCTAATAACGGGAACAAACCACTGCAGGGATTTCGTGGTTGCTATGCAAAATCGCGGAAACATTAAACATTTGAGGTGTTTGATAGGCCTCGCCCTTATCAATGGATAGGCCACATACGTATTCTTATCCAGGAGCTGCAGGACAACCCCTCTTACTCCCTGTGGAGTTTGTTCACTCTGTGCGCTATCGGGCACGGCAGGTGTCTAAGTGAATCCCCTTGCTCCCTGGGGGGTGTGAATAACGTTTGTGCACTCCGTGTGCTATCGGGCACAGCAGGTGTAAGCCCCCTGTTAACCATCCACAAGAAAATTATAAATTGTTACTTGTTCGTAATGATGGCGGCAACATTAATATTATTCGCGATGTATCCTTTTTAGGTACTAGAGAGTACCAGAGTCAACTATTTAATGCTTGATAGCGCTGATTTGACTGTTACCTGCCCACTACATCTTTAACAGCAATAGCGCTAATGTCGATGACCATACTTTAACGTGCAGTACCAACTCTTTTACACGCTAGTGTTATCTGGCGATTATTCGTTCACCATTTTTTTTTTGACAGCCCTAAGGTTAATCTTATCCGTTATCCATTCTTTTTAATGGCAATAGCATCAGTGTTATCCATTTTTCTTTCATATCCTCTTTCCAGTGATATTGAAGGTATGGTACTATGGTAAGTTAGTTATTTTCAGAGTGAAGCGATGCATCGACATAGATTCAAGCACGTGGTGATCGCATAAGATAGTGAACATTTAAAAAACTTTTATTTGAACAGAAATACTTGAATGTTCTTTCACGGCTTCTTTTAGTGTCAAATAAAATTTACCTTCTTTTTTTATTATCAAAAGTTTTTCATTAAATTTTAAGATAATTCGAAAAAGTTTTTCACTTCCAAGCCAAGTCTTCTCTTTCCAAACTAAACTAAACTAAACATTTAAAATTACTTGTATGTTTTCTTGTAGGGCTTATAGTGCAAGACCTTATGAAATGTTTCGAAGAGTTTTTAATTTAATAAATAAAAAAACAAAAACATGTACAATCACAGTAGTGTCTCATGGTCCACCATCAAATGGTCGACACCTCTCCTGCAGTTATTCATATAACGAATTTCAGAATAAGAAGAAGAGTTCGCTGTTAGAAAAAACACCTCAGTTTACCAAATTTTATCGAAATATCTCAAAAAGTTGCGATCTGTCGGTCGAACGTGGGAAAACAAGATGGACAGATAGACAAACATATTTAAATCGTTTTAAAAAGTGATTCTGAGTCCCCAGTTCTGGTAAAGGAAAAACTCTATCGGTGAATGGCCTTTTTTGGCATAAAACTCGGCATGTCTAACCCCATGCCAAAGTATACTGGGCTATAAAACTTGTACTGTTACGAATCTGAAAAGCTTTTGCCACATCTCAATAAGAAAATAGCGCCAATAGTCTTTTCAACTTCACATACATGTGGTGTATAGGGACCGCATAAATGTAGGTATAAAAAAATAGTTTTCACAACATAATTAAGAAGTTTTTTTTTTTTGTGCGGTAAAGAGGGACCTAATAATTAATTGGTGGCTAGTAATCAATTTATCTATGTCTCGTAGATCGATTTGTAGGTTTAACATAAGATGGACAAGATGGCAATCTTAGATCTATTCAGAAAGTGATTGTCAGTATAATAAAAGGTATATTTCAAGCTCCTACGGATGTTGCATACATCCACACAAACTTGATGTACCCATCTATCGCAGATGGTGTAGCGTATAAAAAAAGATAATAATCTATAATAAAAGCGTCTGTTCTCCTAGTGTTCATCCGCTTTAAGATGGGAGAATATTTGATGGGAGAATAACACAAGAATCCTTGCCTAATTAAAGAAAACAAAAACGCAAGAAAGACTGAAAAAAAGAGAAATTCACGAAATAATTCACACACATTCGAAAAGTAGGAACTGGAAAAAACAAACCCGGAAAATAAAAGTTTTCCAAAATTATATCAGTCAATGTTAAGAACAGCAAAACAGGGCAGAGCAATATAAACCCGATGTGAGTTATTCGTCAATGTTGCGAACCCGCCCATTTCTGGGATATTTCTCCTAAAGATCCACAATGACTAAAATTGATCACAAACATGAAAATAAACACAAACAATTCAAGTAAAGAAGAAGAAGAAAATTACGCGCTTTGTCCAGCAAATTCTCATATAAATTTTTAAATGGATGGGTTTGATTCCATGGTTTTATTCAAGAGAGCCTAACTCGAGAGCCTGATAAAGAGAGATAGCGCTGCCACATCCTTATAAATAATGAAAGCTCGATATGTTCCGGTAACCAAACCTCAAATGACTATAATGCGGAGTAAGTGAAGCATTAACTATCATATCCATCGCAACCATATTTTGGGTGGTCAGCTTATGGCTTTTTCTAATCAAATGGAACCATCATTAAGGAATTCCATCAACATTGCAATAATTGATGATTTTGCGACGAAAAAAGGGGCCGCGATATGACAAAAGACATGACATCATGAGCTCACAAAATGAAGGTGTGCGGCTCAATATAGAAAAACACGATCATGAAATGTTTACAGTTCTAACCTCGAATGCTATCTCTCTCTCGCTCTACTATCCCCGCTGTTATCAGCGAAAATTGTTCCTTCGCGTCAACAGGCATTTCAGTAAATAACTTATTGCTTGTTCGAGATATGTTTTCATTTTTATGACGATATCCAAGTATGGACTATTCCGCAGAGTGGCCTTAAAAAAACCGTTACTCTTCTCGTATGGAATCCTTATTGTTTCTAAAAGATGACAGCACGAGTGCCTATAAGTAGACAACACCTTGAATAGCAAATGTATAATCGGGTTTTTACAATAACGCCCTGAATGTCGAGAGAAAAAGCGGCGGAAACGAATTTACACACATATCTATTGTATAAGCATTTTCCGTATATAACTGGAAAAGTTCTAGTTTTACACTCTAGTGTACGGAATTTCATATAAGAAATTTAACACCTGTAGGTTAAACGCAAGACAACCAACGGACAGATGGACAGATGTTGCGAGGTGTTTGACGAGAATATCTGCCGTGAAGGCTTAACCCCCCCATGCCCGATAGCACACGCAATGGGAGTACGTCACTCGCGCCTCCGTGGGTGTTTAATTCTTCAATTCCATATAGGAATACATTATACGGACGTATTCCCCTCTCTGGTGGGAGCGAGACCCATCTAAAACCTCTGTTTTTCAGTAGATCCGGCTGCACTGCAACTCTGCACCCATCAGAGAAACCGGCTGGGGACAACTACAAACACCAACCAAACTCCTCAAAGGACCGTTTCCAATGTCAGAGTAGAACGAATTTGGCCCACACTCGTTTTCTTTGCGAGGTAGCGAGGCCCCCTTCAATGGGGATTGTCTCTCTCCCTGAGGGGTCCTCAATCAACTAAATTGATTGCCAATGGTTGTAGGCAACCCTTCTGATTAAGACACATGCCAGCTGCAGACGTTAAAACATATACAGATATCTTTCAGGGTAGAACAGCAGTTTGTTCTAAATACTAAGCGTTCTAACACCAGCGGTGCCAGAAAGAAAAGCCTCTGGTAAAGGTCCGCAATCGAGGTGACTTCCAGAAGGCCGGCATATGGCTCGGGGATGGCGCCCCTAGTCCACCAGTCTAAGTCAAGTTTGTCACCTTCATCAGATATAATTTTCTGGCCGGACAAAACCTGCATATTGTCTTCGGGCGGAACGCCGTTTGTAAATAACACATCCACAGATTGAACTCGAAGTGTGGGTTGTTTACTACAAGCAAGAATTCCGGGATGAACTGGTAGGACGCCCTACAATTTTTGCTGCATTGCCACCACGACTACCATATCGTCAAGTCACGTTGGTGAAGAAACTCCTGTTGTTGCCTTGAACTTAGATCCCTCATCTCCCTGATCGTGGATCAGCTCCATCCTCTTGCTTATCTTGAAGGTTGCACAACGGCATATTTCCTTCAGGTCCATGTACGTGTCTCCGTCTCCGTCTTGCATTTGAAGACTAATCACCCGGGAAGTTGAGTGTGAGGTTTCTCATTGCGAGTGTATTTGGACACCGTGGCTTTCAAGGCATGTACCCATGTAAAACACTAAAAGATATCTGCCAATCTATCCATCATACTTTCCTGCAAAAGTCCAAAATTAATAGTTGGCTTATTCGGGTTGAGAAATATTCTTCGCCTAAAACAAATGAGAACACCATAGTCGGGCAATGCCCACCGCTACATTTCCTATACCACTTCAACTAACACATTATTCACTCGTTAATAACACAACAAATGGTGGCAAAGTCACAATTTTTATCAAAGCCCAAATATTGAAATATAAGACTTTTTCTCTCTGTAAGAGCTTGCTTTTCCTGACAACGCCTATATAAGTTAGGGTCCAAAAAAAGAGAGCTACCATGCTACCATGGACCAATTCTCTTCATAAAATAATAAAAATTAAATCTTTTTCTAAAGGGCTCGTGAAATCTTATATGAAGTGGGAAATTACGCCTTTCAGGGATGCAAGAGTTTACATTTCCTGCGAATCCCAATATGCGGCAGTATCCAAAAAATGAACTTACATGGTCCAAATTCGGTAAGGTTAATAATGTCTTTACCAATCTACTCTTGTGAAGCAGTTGTTACCATGAAATATTAAAAGTTAGATCTTTTCACCATACGAACCTTCCGTTTTTCTAGGAAATTTTTGAAGGCTGGGTTCAAAAACTTGTCCCAGCCAAACGAAATACTATTACGCATCGAG
>CCAG010009176.1:0-12739 GCA_001077435.1 Glossina morsitans morsitans | reverse complement strand
GGGGATTGTCTCTCTCCCTGAGGGGTCCTCAATCAACTAAATTGATTGCCAATGGTTGTAGGCAACCCTTCTGATTAAGACACATGCCAGCTGCAGACGTTAAAACATATACAGATATCTTTCACGGTAGAACAGCAGTTTGTTCTAAATTCTAAGCGTTCTAACACCAGCGGTGCCAGAAAGAAAAGCCTCTGGTAAAGGTCCGCAACCGGGGTGACTTCCAGAAGGCCGGCATATGGCTCGGGGATGGCGCCCCTAGTCCACCAGTCTAAGTCAAGTTTGTCACCTTCATCAGATATAATTTTCTGGCCGGACAAAACCTGCATATTGTCTTCGGGCGGAACGGCGTTTGTAAATAACACATCCACAGATTGAACTCGAAGTGTGGGTTGTTTACTACAAGCAAGAATTCCGGGATGAACTGGTAGGACGCCCTACAATTTTTGCTGCATTGCCACCACGACTACCATATCGTCAAGTCGCGTTGGTGAAGAAACTCCTGTTGCTGCCTTGAACTTAGATCCCTCATCTCCCTGATCGTGAATCAGCTCCATCCTCTTGCTTATCTTGAAGGTTGCACAACGGCATATTTCCTTCAGGAAATAATAACACAACAAAAGGTGGCAAAGTCACAATTTTTATCAAAGCCCAAATATTGAAATATAAGAATTTTTCTCTCTGTAAGAGCTTGCTTTTCCTGACAACGCCTATATAAGTTAGGGTCCAAAAAAAGAGAGCTACCATGCTACCATGGACCAATTCTCTTCATAAAATAATAAAAATTAAATCTTTTTCTAAAGGGCTCGTGAAATCTTATATGAAGTGGGAAATTACGCCTTTCAGGGATGCAAGAGTTTACATTTCCTGCGAATCCCAATATGCGGCAGTATCCAAAAAATGAACTTACATGGTCCAAATTCGGTAAGGTTAATAATGTCTTTACCAATCTACTCTTGTGAAGCAGTTGTTACCATGAAATATTAAAAGTTAGATCTTTTCACCATACGAACCTTCCGTTTTTCTAGGAAATTTTTGAAGGCGGGTTCAAAAACTTGTCCCAGCCAAACGAAATACTATTACGCATCGAGTTTTGTCGAAAAATTTTGAAAATTGCAATTTTTTTCTATATAAGGACTTTTCAAAATGAGCCTTTATGGGGCGAGCGGTCGAAAATGTGTACCGGTCCGAATCCTTTTCAACAGCGTTCGTCCTTGGATCAAAACACTGGTCACTGTACCGAATTCTATCAAAATATTTTTAAAATTGCAATCTATAGCTTCAACACAAAATTACAGGGACAGACATCAGACGAACAGATAGACTTAGATCAATTCAGATTACGATGCTAACTCGATCGGTGTAATAAAAGATGAGTCTATCGTAAAAACTTTCTGCGTGCTACATATGTCCACACTAACTTAATATGCCTTGTTCGTCCTTGAGTACTCAACATATCTCAAAACCTGCGGCCTATAGGTTAAACAAAACTGTACATGGCCGGACGTCAGGCAGAGTTAGAATATGATTCTGAATCGATCGGTATAATAAAAGGTACGTCTATATTAAACCCTTCTGATTGTTACACACTTCCGATAGACACTTTATCTTATATACTATACGAACGCTCATACGCTCTGATGGACTATAATATTTCTTTATGTTAGTTTTAAAAAAAATGGTAGAATAATTGTTTGCATTAATTTACTGTGAAAAACCTTGAAAATGGATATAAAAGTTTTTTAATTAAAAATTTAAAAAATTTTGTTCACTTCATTAAAATTTTATGATGAACAACAACTACTGCAAAATACATAAATATTATACTTGTAAAGCAAACATTGACGTATTGACGACTAATATCAGTAAAGTAAACAAGAGAACATGTAATCAAACACGCATAAGGCAGAACGGAAGGAAGGACAAGAATAGTTAAAGAATGAGAAAAAACAAAAAAAAAAGAAATTCAAAATAATTTCGCGCAAGCTTTTGTTTCATTTATCAAGAAAGAGTTAAACCTGCCTTTCTAAGCAAAAGCCTGCCTCGCAAAAGCAGACCCTAATCAATACTAAGTAGTTGAGGTTTCGTACGCTCTATCAGGCTTACGTAGACAAATAAATAAATAAGCATTTAATGACAATAAATTAAATAAAATGCAAAGGATAGATACATATGTGAGCCTGATTCAAGTAAGATAATACAAATATCTTCGTTCCCATGCCCGCACTCTTGTTTAATCAAAAGCGGATAGATAACAAAGGAAGGCAAACTATATCGACCTTAGCAGTCATGGATAAAACAGTGCTTTCAGTGCCAGTAAAAAAATGAATGAACGAACACATAAAAAGTAATTTTACTTTCGTTGTTCTTTTTTTTTTTATTTCTTTGTTGAATTAAGTTTTATTTATATGCATAAATGTATACCAGAGAATTAAGTATTATTGAGAAAAAAAAAAAACAACAACAAAAAATAAACGTTTTTCTTCTTTTTTTTTTTTACATTTCAAGGATAAAAGGGCGGTATTTTGTATATATGGATACCAATACAACCGTAAAATACGTTAACATACAACATACAATAATGAAATGTGAATAAAAGTGAAAGGATATTATGGATAGACACATGCACATACAAACACTCACACACAGAAACGCACACGTAAAAGCACTTACGTACATATTGTGCGGTAGATGAAACTAAGTCGATATCTCAATACGCTGCCCTTATCTACTTACATTGCTTTAAAATTGTGGAAATCTTCTATTTAGTATTTGTTATCCTCCGTTGAAAGAATAATAATTGTTGTTGTTGTTGTTGCTATTATGCCTTTAAATTACACTTTTTTGCGAAATTCTTTTCAAATTTTCGTAGAATTAAAGCAATAAATAATAGAACGATTAAAACAATCAATTTTATAAAATAATTGACAGATTTTAAAACACACACGCACACACACACACACAAACAGATATATATAGTATTAAAAATTTTATCATTTATTTGGTTATGGTTTTCTTTTTGTTTTCTTTTCTTTCTTTGTTTTGCTCTCTCTCTCTCTCTTATATTGATTTTTAGCTAAGTTTTATGTTTTTTTTTTTTTTTGCTTTCAAATATTTTTTTTATTTCAAATATTTTTCTAAAAATAAAACCGAAATTTTATATGATATGAAAATGTTTCTATCTCTTCGGATGATTTCTCGTATGATTTTTACCGCAGTTGCAACTTAACTAATGATTAAGGACATTAAACAGCTGTGTTAAACGTATATCTCTTTTATCATAACCAAAAAACACGCACACATAAGAATCTTATATATAAACACTCTTCGCTTTGCGTAGAGTAAACAAGAGCAAAAGAGAGCAAGTGCGTTAATCTCTTATACGCGGCATGAGAATTTTATAAGTAAAACGAGTTTGTGTACATTTATGTGAGAATATATATGTTTGTGATAAAAAAAAAGCCAAACAAAAAAGATTTATGTAATAACTTTCTTGCTGCTTATTATAACAATAAGTAAGTACTTTTTAACAACAACAAAAAAAAGAGTTTTACAACACTTTTCAACTTTCAACTTTGTTTGCTTTAAAATTTCTTCCTTTACTTGTATTCTCTATTTTCTATTTATATATATATTTATATATATAAATATATGCATATATATATATTTATTTATTTTTTTTTTTGTTTTTTTTTTAATATTACAATATAAGCCTTTTTAAGAGGACTATCCTTACAACTGGTCAACCTCAACTGGCAAGCTAACTACAAGCAACATGAGATGAGGCGATAAGAATATCTCTGGTAAGCAATTTGCTTTGCTCATTATCTCCATTACTTTCTTCAATATATCTCTGCTCTTATACTTGAGCATGAGGAATTTTTCGCAATCCTCTCTCTCCCTCTCTCTCTCTCTCTCTTTCTCTTCTACTTCTAACTAAACGGTAGTAATAAGCTTTTTATAAAGTGTTAACAGTTATTCCAAAAATATAGTTTAGGTAAGGTTTTCTTCTCTCATACTCGCTCATGCTTATGTCTGAGAAATTTTTAACAAATTCAATCTTTCTCTGTATCTCACTGTCTCTCTTTATCTCGCTCACCCTTTCCGTTTCTCTTCTACCTCTCATTAAGCTGCAGTAATAAACTTTCTAATAATAGTTAACAGTTGTTCCAAAAATATAGTTTAGGAAAGGTTCTCTTCTCTTATACTCTCTATTATACTTCTCTTATACACATAAATATACATTTACGTATGAGAAATTTTTCACGAATTCAAACTATCTCTCTCCCTCTCTCTTACTTCTAACTACGCTATAGTAATAAGCTTTATATAAAGTGTTAACAATTATTCGAAAAATACCGTTTACGGTACTGTTCGCAACCTAAGTTATCTCATATCCTAAAAACTTAATAAGATTACTAAGAATAAGACCAAAAAAAAAAGTATTTATGCAAACTAACCAAAAAAAAAAAATTTTTATTAGTTTGCTATACGAAATTGATTGGAAGATGAAGAATCTATTGCTTTATGTATGAGAAATTTTCTTCTTCTTCTTCTTCTTCTGTACATTCCGCAACTGGCACGCTTTGCTTCTGTACATTCTGCATAACCTGTGTATCGTATTAAAGGTACCAACTAACAAAAAGTACTTTACTTTTAATTGCCCCAATGAAATTTTGACCCTAAGGTAAATCTTGGATTTCCACACATTCACAATTCTACTGATCTGCAACACGCCATCACTCCTTCTCGATATACAGGATTGCATATACTAAGAGCACTATATTTACGGAAACCCGCCATTATGACGGGTAAATTTTGCGAATCGTTACAATCGCAAAAACGAAAACGTTGTTATGATCAGCATTGTTTAAACAAGGCCATCAGAAATAGTTAAAGTCGATTTAAAGCGTTCTCCATTCACAATAACACAATCTCCATTTTCATTCCGAATGATATAAAAATCAGACACGTCACCACGTATAAGCGAGACCGAATGATCACTTGGACGTAATATGAAGACACCTGATGAATACATGAGCCATCAAGCTATTGAGATGAAAGCGAGCTTCATCTGAGAGAAGGTGATTTTTTTCCTTCCCTTTTTCTTTTTAATAGAAGAATGATTTATTTTTTTAATTCAAATTCAAAATTTCTTCTCAGAGCTCAAAAAATTTCAAAAAATTACTTTTATATTCCTTTATAGTAAAGCTTTTGACAGCTTTAGAAACTCATATTGGTGTTTTTTACCCACATAAAAATATTTTTTGAAAATCACAATTCTCCACTCAATGCCAGTATAGAAGGAACAATCCATACTTTTTTATTCCATAACTTTTTAAAAAACTATTATGCGTATTGCTTGTTGCAGTAGCAAAATTTTATTCGCCTACGAAAATTTTATCAATTGACATAAACACTAAAACTGCTTTCACGTCCCTGAAACGTATTAAAATTAATTTTAGACAATTTTCAATTCTTTTTCGCTCACCCGTAAATGGTCCTTCTTTTTTCCAAAGCATATTCCAATACATTTTCATTCCAAAATTATTTTTATTATCATGTTGTTAAACTCGTTTACCTTAATTTTGTTTATATAAAAAAATCCATCATAACAGGCCGTATTGTTATTGTTGTTAGGACCAGTTTTCTAACTTAATGTTACAATTCAACTAAACGCCATGAGGTCAATGAAGTCCTACCTAGAGGAACAATTTGCGAAAGAAGTCTTACAGGGGGCTTTAGAGTTCAGTATGAGCATATTCAGCCTCTTTTTCTTTCGGTGCTATGTAGAGCCCTTCCGCAGTAGTCCATCGCGTGCCATCGCGATGGAGACTACCAAGGCCTGCAACCTCCATTTGACCAGCTATAGGACGACCAAATGATCGACCGGACAAACCTAAATATGCACCTGTATCTACGTGACGGAAACGGACGCGAGCGTCACGCAACCATACATCATTGGAACAAAGTAATTGCCAATGATCTCCCGTATCGCCAAACCCATTGTTCCCGTAAGCCGAAACTTCTTGATCTCCTGAAAGAAAAAGTAAAACGAAAATTAATATTAATAATTAATTATGCGAACTGAATAATAATAATGAATAACATTTTTTGATACCTGATAGGGGTGAAGCAAAATAATGCGAATGTAAATTTTTTTTGGTAGTTAAATGCTCTAAACGTATTATTTCATCGCATTTAATAGGTTCCCCTCGTTCACAGTATTTATCTGTAGGTGCCTTTATAATCCAATGGCTATTTACGTCCTCTTTCAATTCGATAGCTGTAACTGATTGTTGACCTGAACCAGAACCATACTTGACATCGTGTGAATGCAAACGCACGTTGTAATCCGTATTTAAAAGTTTAACTATTGAGCCGCATGTCACAAAGTTTTTCTTTGCCGCTGTAAATAACAACATAATAAAAAAATTTTTATTGAGGAGTATTAAGGGGCGGTTAACCACCAATCAGAACCGCACACATTTTTTACGAATAAAAACTCACTCATTCACTCACCGAAAGACTGCGGAAACCTCGTAAAAACCGTAAGAGCAACTACTATCCAAGTTTGACTTTTATATGATATCATGTCAATGGCGCTCTATACTACTTTTATTTGATAATTTATGGAAAATTTATTAAAAAGAAAAAAGAATCGTTTGTGATCAGATACGTTCACGTCAGTTCATTAGAGCCTTAAAACGAGATAGATATAAAAAACATATGTCATATATTGTTGATAGCATTATTGCCACCCTATTTTAGATTTATTTTCCACAAACAAAAAAAAACGGTTAGATCTGGCAAAGCATTTGGCAGTGAAGTATGACAAATTTTCGTATAATCTAACGTGAACGAAAGAAATAAAGAAAAATGCAAATAAAAAATCTAAATATAAAGGACATTTTTGTCTTTATCGAGATCACTTCATCACTTTGTTGTTGAATAATACTTGCAGGGTTGTCGAATGTTACCTTTTTGCAATTTAACAAGGTTGCAAAAGATCGTAAGAAACCAGCTGATATATAGTAAAAATATTTTCATTTAAGGCTTTCATTCTCAAATCTTGATAACTTCACTTTAAGAATTCATAATGGAGTACAAATGTCTTCTTCTGGTTGTTACTCAATTCTTCGCCATATGTTATTTAATAGACGTAACATGGGTACTAAGAAGCTGAAATTACTTGCAATCCAATGTTTAATATCTAATTTTTCATTTAAGGCGGAGAGTTCAACAAATACATCCGTTGTAAACAATAATCTAGGTGGTCAGAAACCAGTTACAATCAGTAGTACTAGCACGCCAGCACTTTTACATGGAGCCGGATTGCTACCTGCTGCTGCTAACGTAACAGCGTCGCCTAATTGGCAAGTAGAACAATGACAAAATAATACGAAAAATTAGAGTGAAATATTTGTATTTTTGCGTAGTGTTTGTGATGGCGCGTTGCTTCCTCGTTTAGGCGATAATGGAAAAGAATTAGAAATTTGTCCAGAGTGCAGATGTAATAATAAAGCTCGGAACACCACTTTAATTAAGGTAAGCAAGGGTAGAAAGGAGGTCAAAAAAATTTACAACGAAAATCGAAACAACCACTAAGGACGATAATCTTATCGGTCAATCTAGCAAACGCCTAGCACGTTATGGATGTTTACGTGAGAAGAAAAAAGCAGACTCCTCTTAGTCGCTTAAGATTTCACGCTTTTGCTGGCACTAACAGTTTCAGAACTAATTGTCTTAACATGAAATAATCCTCCTAGAAGGACAATCATATCAATCATTTGATTTGTTTTTACAACAAAGAAAAGCTTCCTGTCGGCGAAATAACATTTTCCACTCCTACTTAGAAAACGAAACTACTTAAATTGCCTTTGTCAACTATTATCACACTCGTATAAATTACTTTATGGTTTTTTAGTTTTTTCTTTTTTTTTTCTCGTTTTCAGGTTGTTGTGATTATCGTTATTTGGATCATATCGATTCTGGTGATATATATGCTCTTCTTAATGTGTTTGGATCCGCTGCTTAATAAACGTGTTAAGGCCAATTATCAGGAGCACACCAATGAAGATGTACATAATCGTTATGCTAACGTTAAATATACTCTTTTAGTAGATAATAAAGATTATTGACTGATTTTCACATTTTTTTTTTATCATTTCCTAAAATTTTTCCAATTTTTTTTTTTCTTTTAACGCCTCTCATATAAGTTCATTCAAAGGTTTAGTCAAGTTTCGCTTTACTAAATATAATTTCTCTAACTTTCTTTTATTTAGGATGATGCCGCCACAACTACTCCACCCTTACCTAGTTTGGCTAATCAAGAGCTCAACTCACGAGCGAATGTTTTAAATCGGGTTGGGCATCAGCAGGATAAGTGGAAAAGGCAAGTGCGCGAGCAACGGCGCCACATCTACGACAGGCGTACTATGCTAAATTAACTGAATTGAATTTATAAGGCGTTACTTTAATCAAAAAGGAAATTAGAAGTCGTTGCTTGCGCTACCAAGCAATTCGTTTGGAAAAAAAAAAGGAAGAGAAGTTACTTTAGAAAGCATTGGATAAACCATTTTTCAATATATTATATATTTATTATCATATACGTGCAGTAATTATTATATTTAGTCGAAATAAAATGCGAAACCTTTTCGAATATGTATAGTTTTCGGGAATAGAATTTATTTTGCCTACTACTACTTCAAGAAATGCTTTAAGAGTTGACTGAAAAGCGATTTTTCTGATAAGTTCTTAGAAAGCATTTGAGCTATTCTCGGAATTTTGAAACCTTATTAAAGGAGCTCCTTCAACAATATAAAGACATTTCACATGTATGTTTACAATATAAGAAAAAAATTTATTTTTATAATTAATTTATATGTTCTTTACAAAATGTAATGCCTAATAACCTTTTACCATGGTGGCCAATTTCCAATTCTCATCATTATTGAATGGGCCTTCAATAACACTGCCATCCTTAGTGCAAACGGCTACCATATATTTGGAAATTGCACGACAATCGCGATAATACAAAACTTCCATGCATTCACGCAGCTACACATATATACAAATATTTACAAAAAATATCCATTCTGCTTATAAATCAAGGTAATTTTAATAAACTTTTGCTTCGCTTACCACTTCCTTAGCTTCACTTAGTGTTAACAGCTTTTTGTCGCCAAGTTTTTCTCGTACTAAGGGCAAAGCTAAATGTTTACCGAAACTGGTAGCAACGACTGTGTCTTCATAAGCGCGCCCGCGTAAATCTACATGACCCAAAAATGGCACACCATCATCAAACCCGCCAACAACAATCTCCAGCCAAAGAGGATTAAATCGACTACGACGATTATACAATATACGTGTTAACCAAGTGTACAAAGCTTTAGGTTTCATAATAATTTCATCGTCATCACAAGTATCTTCGATTATTTTCTGATCAATGCTGCGTTTTAAACTTTGAAAGTCGGCAAAATCGCCACTGGCGCCCATAATGGTCTTATCGTTAACTTTGAAAACACGTTCTATATCTTGATAGCGAGCCAACGAACCATAGGAAACTAAATTATCAGCGGCAATCATAACACCTCCATCGAATTTAATACCAACTACCGAACTGCCAGTGGTAATGGGAGAACTGAAAAATAAGATAAGCAAATCGGTTACTTTCTTCTTAACGATATTCCCGTATAATTTCAATCAATTCTATGGAATTTCGAGACATTAGTTTAATTTGCGAGGGTTTTTTTTCTCTCGGAATATAAAGTGGAATAAGGAAAAGTCACTACTTTAATATTAAAACATTTTTTAGTCTACCCTAACTTACAAGGCGTGTTGTGTTCCAAAAGCACCCGGTGTTGTATACTCTTTGCAAACTTTATTGAAGTCCGAGGTGTTCTCGTTAGTGCCTATAAAATTGTAAAATCCTCCCGGTGCAGGACCATTACCCCAAAATTCTTTACAGAACAAAGTATTTTTATTCGAAGTAGAAAACATTTTAATTTATTTATAAGAATAAAAAAAACTGGATATGTTTTCTCAATCAGCCAGTATCTATTGTTTTATGTTATTAGGAATGACAAACACATTTGATCGACCAGCGTTGTAAATGTGAGTATTTACGATTTTTGTGACAGCTATGTATCACGACTAGATGTCGTTGCAGTGTTTTACTCTTAAATACATTCATATTAAGCTTATTCTGTAATTAACATTACGAACGCCGTACTTTCTGTTAAATAACATTACGAACGCCGTACTTTCTGTTAAATAGCAGCACCAACGTTTTGCATTCTGTTAAATGACGAATTCCGTTATTTTTTGAAAGTTTTCGGGTTTATTCTTTTTTCTCTTTCCTTTAAAAAACATTTAAAAAATATGATGATAATGAATAAATGAAATATTTCCTGCATTTATTAAAAAAAAAACAAATGAATTCTATATATATAATAATATATAAATAAATAGGTCTAGTAAGTGGTTTATGGCTTAAAAAATAAAAATATGTAAATAAAAATCAGTATAAACAAAGCACGCGAAACCGTTTGAACACAATTGTGCCTACCCAGGCAATAACGCACAAACAGTTTGCGCGGTTGTACATGCTTCGTTGGGATTGACCAGGATGGCCAGGAGATTTACGCATGTTTATGCGCTTTGAAGACTAAAGACATAATGCATATGCATTGTGCTTTAATGAAATATTTACGCTGGTCTCATACTAAGACGGCGAAAATCACACTGACAATGAAACATGTTGCAGTTGAAGAACACTAAAGTTATTGTAGTTGATCTAACTGAACTTTAACTGAGTTTGCCGTCAGTTTGCTAGCTGCTTGCTTGTTTCCTTCTTTTAATGCTGCTTACTGGCAGACTCCCCTTCGCATAGGTCTTTGTGTCAACAAGAAGCGGAAACAAATGGGGAGATTTTTGAAATTGTATTTGTGAAGACTTCCATAGAGTATTTATTATTAAAAAATCAACTGATTACAATTTTTTGTGGTTTCAATATAACTTCCATAGAGTAGAGAGATAAATTCTGGTTTTTTAACAGAGTTGTAGTGATATTGACGACCTGTACTGCTTGCATCCCATTACCGTTCTTCTAGTTAAAATTTGTACTCACCTTGCTTGATTGACTTGCAGCAAGAAGCAACGCGAATGTCAACAAGTGTCATAGGTTTTGAGAGGTAAAACTGAGAAGATCAACCTAAATGTGAACAACAATTATACAGTTTGTAATATAAAGTTAAGAAAATTAATATATTATTTATTTTTCTTAATTTCTTCAACATATGGATATGATCATCTTATCGAATACGTGATTTTCGTAGCGAAAGTCACTAAATTATTTCGTACATAATAAAATGATATAATTTGTAAACCAAATAATATTACATTATATACATTATATATAGATATAATATATAAAAAGTAATACAGTGTAATACTACGCTTTTAAATTTGAGATCAATCGCCATGATTTCTTCTTCTTCCTTTTTTTTTAACATATGGCATTCGCGATTTGGTTGGTAACTTTGCAAGCCTGTTTGTCTGAAATTTTCTATCGATACTTTGATTTGATAAACGATAAGAGTAAACACTTGCGATAGCAAAATCATATGATCATCGTTGGTGACACTTATCAATGCAAAAGTTAAGCTCTGCACAATACGTGAGCCGCGCACGACGTGAAGTACGTACAACGTAAATGAGTTTATGAGACATGATTTGAGCGCATACATTGGGTTTTAGGTTTTTAATCTTTAATAATAAACATTCTACTATGTAATAGTTAATGTCCTGCATTTACAACCTTTTAATATTTATCAACCCCGCTTGCTTTTTTTAAAGACACGAAAGTATTTTTAATATATAATATTTTATGAAGCGTAAGTAATCAATTTCGATAGGCTTGCATTGTCAACAAATTTACTTTTCAAAAGTAAGACCACATATAACCCGCAAGTGGTGCTAGGATAAAGAATTGCATATTGATTCACATACATAGAACAGTTCTGGTGTCTTTCTCGAAAAATAGGTAATTAACGTTGGACTACGTCCACATATTGGATGTTGTCCTTGGCTATTCAAACGAGCTAAAATATCTTGGCGTCTATCTTGACAAAGACTTAACCGGGAGTCCTCATTTAAGACGGAAAAGGCTGCCAGAGTACTTTTTAGCTATCAACGCTTTTACGGTGAAACATAGGATACAAGCCCAAAAATCATCTACTGGTCTTATACCACCATAATTCTTCTCATGCTAACCTATGCACGTTTGGCCATTAGGCCAAAGGTAAATCAAACTGAACGTCTCTCGTGCATTAGCATGACCGGAGCGACGAAATCCTGACCCTTGAATGCCCTAGAGGCGTTACACCTCTTTCTATTGCTATAGAAAAAGAGGCTTGCCCAAGCGCGCTTAGACTGTCGAAAATCGACAAATTAAACTCGGGGAATCTGAGGGGCCGCCTAGACTTATTAAAAAAACTTTATGAACGAACCTTCTATCAACACACCGGACCAATATGCTGCAAAGGTAGCACTGTCCCATCATTTCAGGGAGACCATACCGTCGAGATCGGTTTGGGATGAGTGAGCTTTTGAACCCGAGGAAACATGGAATAGGTACACCGACAGGTTAAAATTGGAAAATGGCAAAACTGTAACTGGGGTTTGTCACCCCAGTTTTCAGAAGGCCATATCAGTGGGGCATAGCCCCTACATATTCCAA
>CCAG010009169.1:0-24250 GCA_001077435.1 Glossina morsitans morsitans | reverse complement strand
TATAAGCTTATATGTGCATGTGGAGACGCATACACATATATTTATATTCATATATATATATATATATATATATATATATATATGCATACAGTACGTATGTATTATGTAAACATATTTGCGCACACATAAGCACAGGCACACACATAAATTTTCACGCTCAGTTCAAATGCCGCACTTGAAGCTCTTTTGTGTTATTATATATACTTCCACACAGCAAGACTGTTCACTAAGCAACCCTCTTTACACAATATGGATTTTTTTATATCAACAATTCATTAAAAGCCTAAGTAACTAAAAACGGGTGTATTTCATTTACTATGAGTATTCTGTAAAGTTATAGATGTGAACTGACACAATGCTATTCATTCATCAGATATAAAATAAGTGGAATGAAAATCCGTATATATAGATTTATCATCATATGTACATAAAACTTATTAAGTAAATATCTGTTCCGAAATGTATTTGGTAAAAAATATGTCCATCACGCCATTCATGTTCCTCTACAGGGTAGCAAATACATTTACTTACTGTTTTCCCATTACATAAATAATCCTATCGACTGACTATAGTGAAATACATAAATTTATACATTTAAAACATTAACTTTTTCTACGATTGCGATCTTTAAAAAGAGCTTTTTAATGTGTTTGAATATATACGCAATCACTTACTTCATACTAACTTTTTATGAAACACATTTTTATAAACATCAACGAAGATCAAGAATGTAATAATTTTGTGTCATGTCGCTTACCAAAACCTTTCAAAATATATGAACTTTTAATCAGCATGAGGTTCTCGATGGATTTAGCTGTAGGAAATAGAAAACGATTAAATGCTTTAATATATCTTTTTTTAATCCTGTGCCACCTATGGGATATATAGAAGGTAAATTTATTGGAATTATTAGAGCCTTGGACAGAATTAGCATAAAGAGAATTCCATAATTAATAAAAAAAAAGAAATCTTAAAATCTAGTGTATTCTACATTTGGCCACACTTTCAACGTTTGCCTCTTACTGTTGTGCCAAAATATTTATTTCATTTTTTGAACTGAAACTTCTTCTTTTCCTATAGTTAATTCTGTTATCAACTTATCAGGAGATAATACGTTTCTGGTCTTCGTGTGAATAAAGATAAAAATTTGTTGTATCAGTATAATTACTTGAGTTAATTGGTACTCAGTACTGCAGATGTAGTGTATAACAGTATAAAATATATATTTATTTTCCAACTTCACGAACAAAAAAGCAAAATACATTACAAAGTACAATTAAACTTTATACATTGGTCGCAGGTTTCGAAGAATACCCTCTTCAAAAGCTAACACAGAATTTGAATTGTCATTTAATTTGGGATAGGTGGGATGGAGCGTTTCTCAGAGTTTGCCTATGAAGTATGCGTGCAATCAATTCGTTTACTAAGCATTTGCATAATTTCGTGACAAGCAATAAAAGAGCTTAGCAAAGTACGTTTCTCCCTCTAGTTGTTCATCATCAAATCGGTCGTAAGGAAAGAAATCATTTAGCTTAAAAATATACAAAAACTTCGGAACGCTATCTGATTATTTTTTATATCCTACTAAATAACCTGGTGAATTTATATTTACACGATAATCTTTAACAAATATGCCCAAATTTTGTAAAGTTGGACGAAACGTTAATATGCAGTATGGCTCAAATAATTTTTTTTTTTCGGTAATACTCTGCTATCTGTCACTTCTGAACAATACTTCCCAATAATATATCAACATATTGCACGCTGTTTACAAACCGATACGATGGTTTGCAAATTTCATAAAAGTGTGTAATTTTTGCGATGTTTGTCTATTCTACGTACAAAAAAGCAAACTTTTGCCTTAACATTGTCATATAAATGCACGTCTGCTTCTACGCCATTTTTAAATATATATAAAGTCGTCATATGCAGCGAATATCAAGCGCAAATTCAAGCCCCTCAAACAAAATGGTTGACATCTGCACTGAAGCCAAACTCACGATATGCACAGCTATATGTACAACTTTGTATTAAGAAAACACCACTTGTCCATGGTGGTTGCAACGCACTTATAAACTACCAGTTGTAGATTGCTATTCAAACGCCCATCTCTCCCACAAGCCACTCGAGTTCAACAATAAAATCTCTTCCTTTAAGCAAGCACAATAGAAAAGATTTTCATTTAACACTTTACACCAGTATGTTACATTATTTTAGAGTCTTGGAAAGTGATATCCGCGTCTTATAATTATAAGTTCGTCATCTTATTTAATATGAATTCCTATAATTTGTAGATTTTCTGGTAGAAGGAAACCTTAAAAGAAACAATTTTCAAATATCCAAAAATATCAATTCTTACAGAGATCAATTTGCGCTTCTTACGCAGATGAAATGCAACATCCTCTGACAAGCCAAACGAGGTATAAAATATGCTGAAATCAAGTGACCCGTCAGTTATAAAACTACTGATATAATAATAGTATTCGTGGAATATTCCCAATTGCTGGGGCCATCATATTGTAGGGTGCAGAATGAATAACTCAGATGAGCATTCATTGATGATGCCACATTTACAACTGTATGCATAATTTGAAGACATACAAAATAAGAGGTATTGTGTATACTCTCACATAGGAACGTAGGATACACACTTAGTCAAGCAATATGATGATTTTGTTGATGAATTCCTGATTTTAATTACTTGAAACTCTTAAACGTGTTCAAAGGTAGAAATATGCGCAATACGCAAATTAATCTGCTTTTATTTATGTGAATTAATAACGCGTCAAGGACTTCTTATAACAATCATGTTTGCTTTCCGAATATGCTAACCTATCACAAAAAAAATTGAGAAACGTATGGTAAGAGAATGCTTTTGTGCGCATTGAATTCAGCCTGCTATTCGCTGAAGAGTTGGTTGAGGGTGCTATTGTCCCATAAGGAGGAAAGCAAAATCTCAATTAGAGAACTTCAAATGTATTATGATTTTTTGCATTATTGTGCAATATAAATTAGAATAAACTACAAAACAATGAATTATATAAAAGTCGCAAATGAATATAAAAAATAGTTTATTTTTGCTAATACACAAACCGTATTTTCCGCTTTTTTCAAAGGTGAAATTTTAAAAATGGAAAAACCAACTTAACATTGAAGGTAAATACGTTCCCTCTACCCCTAAAAGCCTGTAGAACATAAGATCCTTTTTACGAATTCAAGACCTATTTTTAGTATATTTACTTTCACACCCCAATTTTTACCTCAATTCGCGAAAACTAATATATGCATATCCTTGGAAAATTTAAATAGAAAGTTTTCAAAATTCACTCAAATCTCCGATTTTTTTGCGTAACATATTGTCGGAATATTTATTCAACTGTGAACAGATTAATAAGAGAAAAAAGTTACGGGGACTGTTTCAATTAGTGGTTGAAAACATTCTATGAGAGCGTTGCTGATAGAGTGCAGGGACTCTATACAGCGCATTCCCACCAAAAATTGTGCATCTTCATGTTTCCAAAGTTCTACTAAGTCAAGAACCCTATTGGATACTGATTTTTCGAACCAAGTCATCAAAAGCTATGTGATAAGCTATTTGCCACATATACCATTCCACACTTAATCCTGCACAGTATATTTTATAAATTAATAAAAAATTTACAATTTTCAGTTATAAACCTATGTTTTCTATGAAAATTACTGCGTTCATATAACTTGGGACTCCTGATGTAACACTGTTAACAAATAATCCTAACAATCTTAACAATCCTAACGTCGAAAAAAATGTACTTTCATTTTTTTAAAAATTTGGATTTGATTATGCCATGATATGTCACATCATCTTTCGACACGTCAGCGTTTTCGTAAGTTTTAAAATTTTTTATGCTCATAAAAAGATGCTTTCAGTTATTTTACAAAAATCCACACCAAACTTGATTTTTTCTATGTTCACGTTCAGCCGTTAGCCTATCGACGGACTTCATTTATTTTTAATGTAGGGCTACATGCACTAAAAATTAAAAAATGTCGCAACCTTCATCATAAGCCATAAACATTTTAAGCATTAGAGCGTTCAAAGTAAATAATCACGTAAGCAAACATGATTAAACAAACTCTCTTGGAATTGACTATAAACTTTTATTAATGTTTATAACCTTAGAAATGAATCGAGAAATAACTGCAATAATATTAACATAATAGCACAGTTCGTAATCAATTTAGCATATATTTGTAAAATTTCTCTTTAGTGAAGAATTGTCCCCTTCGAATCAAGTACAAAAATAAACATTTTCTACCTGTTTCTTCGGCAGTGATGTTCAAAAGTACCGATTAAAATTTTAGTGAAACGTGGGCCTAACCCGCTTAGAAATACGCCAATAATGAACAATATTAAATTAGAATATGGTGCGTATATTTCCTATGGTTAGTTGGTAAGGGGTTGTAAGAACAATCTCTATACACCAACTGATATTCTTACGTTTAGCGAACTGTTTTGCAAATCTAATTTGTTGCTTCGGCAGGGCGGGTGCAGTAATTGTCAAAGGTACGTCATGATATCAATGTAATTTTTCCTTACATCCTTTTAAATCTGGCCACGTCAGTGTGTTGATCGGGCTCGTGTTTTATCTATAAGCTTTTTGATGGCTTTGACGAAAATTTTCGTCAAACGTCAAGACTATATCCGATATACATATATTTCGTGACGTATCGACAATGATTATCCAAGGGACGTCATGATATGAATGTAATTTTTCCTTACCTCCTCTTAATTCTGGAAATGTCAATAAGTTGATCGGGTTGGCGTTTCACCTATAAGCTTTTGAATGGCTTTGACGAAAACTTGCATTAAACGTCAGAACGACATCTGATATATATATTTCGTAAAGAATCGACAAAAACGCATTGAATTCTCCGTTTTTTGTAGCTTACCAAATTCTGCAAATGCCGTGAGTGCTGTTGTAAATCACAATCTTTTCCTAACCATAGACGGGTGTGACTGAAGGGACTCAGGCTTTTACGATGATCGAAAGTATGTATTTCGGATACGCATTTTTAAAAACGTAGAGGTTAATACGAATGCGACATTTAAATAGAATTTCACAAACTGACTATTTCTGAAAAATTTATTCATTTTGTACAAAGCCTATTTATTCCAAACTCTTATTTACATCTGATGTTCATTTTTTCTAAGCATTAAACTATAGTAACACACAAGGGTATAAATTATTTAAAATATTATGCATCGCTAGCAACCATCCTCTTCTCAAGCAACAGATATATCTCAACAGAAGAAGCATTCGTCTTTTGCTGCAATCTAGGAACTAAACTAATTCTTATTGCTTCCGAAATTGCTGAAGCCCTGATCAGACAAGTAGTTTCACGTAGACGGAAACATATGGAAGCCAAAAAGGTATATGTGCACATATTGCACAACAGTGGGAGTATACAAGAAATGAGGCGTTTTTTTGAACGACTTCTCCGTAAGAATGCAAACATTGTTGTAATGGCAATTCATTTTATCTTATTTGTTACATGTGGTAGATGATAATTATCGAACATGTAGTGTTTGTTTCATTCGCGGTTTCAATGCGTTTCAGAAGCTACAGTGTAACGAAGTGCAATTGTTCGGTTTTACTGTTTATAGTGACAAGGAATTTAACGTACGAGCGGGATTTTTCGCTTAAAGTTATCGTTACTGCTGCAATTTTCATCAGAAACCGCAATATGATGCCACAGAAACTCCGTTGGAACATGGTTTAGCATTTCACATCAAAACTACGGCTACCTCCCTTTGAAATATTCGCACTACTTCCAAATGTTCGCTTACTTTAAATTTTTCGCTTATAAGCCTTTTCAACACTGGTGTTGGTTATCTGAAAAATTTATTTAAATGAAATATGACAAAGTTAAACTTAAAGTGTAAGTAGTTTATACTATAAGTGTTGCAGCAAAGCAAACATTAAACCGGCAGTGAAATTAACTGTTACTATTTCGCAAATACTTTACATTCGGTTTTCCAATTTCCTTGTCGTAAAAAACGTAGATATATCTCATTTGTGGTTTTCCAATTTTCTTTGTAATTTTCGCGTACCTCAGTAATCCGCATTTTATGTTACTTTTAAAAAAACTCCACAGATGAGAAAATGGTCAAAATACAGTTTTTCTACTAATTATTCAACTGCGTTCAGTTTACATCTTCGATAAGTATCGCATTTGTATGCACCCTGCAGTTAAATAATAGTTTCGGGAGCGTCGACATATACACAGATTTATTTAATCGATTGTTTATCTTAAAAACCTAGTCAGTATTTGTTCAAGCACTCGATTCAATTTTTGCAAAAATGCAATTCCTTCGCATTGTTTCTCCGGTTTCATGTACTAAAATTTAACTTATGTTATTGATACCACATTATTGTGGCTGGCAACGCACCGGTGCACATCTTCTGCTTTGAAATATGATATGGTTTCTTATTATACCGCCTGGACGAAGGCTCTGATTAGCTACTTAACATTAATAATAATAAAAAGAAAAAAGAACAAGTACGTTAAAATCGTAGGAAAAGGGAAATATCGAAAAAATCTCAAAGCAAATAAACAGGAAATGATTCGGCAGCGCGAAACATGAACAATATACGCGCAATTATGACGTGCGTCCTCCTAAAACGTTAATCTATTGTAATTAAAATCCAAAAAATACAAGCTTCTATAAATACATACGTATTTTTTTTTTTTTGTTAAACTATGGCTCCTAAAGCCTAAGGATGCTATTCTAAAGTGCCTGGGGAGTAATAACAAACAGAAAAATACTTCGTCGTAACCATATTTGTACATACAAACTTTTTATTTATTGGACACTTTCCAAAACTCAAACTTCGTTAGAATCATGAATTTTTTTTTACAAATGCGCCGAATAATAATGGAAAACATGCCATAAATTCAAAAGTGTTAAAGAATAAAACCGATGTATTAAGAGAAATTTTTATTAATCCCTACTCCCATCAGAGAGAGAATGCCAATATAAGATTTTGACGGGGGGAAATTTCAAAGCCATTTTAGTTATGCTCACCTGTTCCTCGCGTGTCCTTTTTTGCTGTTATTGTTCAATGCGAAGACGACATTTCCAACGTTTCAACATATTATTGTGAACAGCTTACGATAGATAACAGATATCAAAAGCTAAAGGATTGAATTTCAATACGAAGAGATTAGTATGGTCACCTATAATTTCAGTGTGAAAGGTATCGTGCCAATAATACAAAAGCTTGGTATTTAATTTGGTGAATAGCCATTACCTACTTTAGGCTTTCTTCATACTTTTGCGTAAATATATAGCGATTTATCTTTTGCTATTAAACAAAACAAAGCATAAGGCAATCGGTACTATTCTTTTGTGGAATACTATACTCCTGTTCTATACCTATGCCCCCGGTTACTAGTGAAAGACTGTAAGAAAGGAGAAGACAGAGTCCGTAATTAACAACAAAATAAGCGAACCAAAATCCAAAACTTATGAGAAGTGAGGTAGGAGGACTTGAAAAAGTTAAAAAAAGGTTCATTTTTTACTGTGCATAGAACTTGGCGTCTACAAAGTACGATCGCAATTTTGTGGGTATTGCTTTTTTTCTGAAGAATTCTACTTGCCTTAGTACAATTTTGAACAAAACACTTATATCTTTATATACGTACATGTCTAAGCATATAATTAGGGTTTCGTATGTACATCTGTCGATGTTTGATAAACCTGAAGGAATATATACTCTGCGTTATTTATAACATCGTTTTAATCTGATTTTTGTTTTTTGGAAAATACTAAAAATTACATAATAATAAAAAAGTGCATGGAACTGTTTGCAATTGTGTTCGCTTTTTCATATTTTTACATCCCAATTATGTAAGAAAACAAAATTGCATAAAAATGTACACATAAGGGTGCATCTGTTGATCCATTGTGGCCGCAAAAAAACTTTGTTTACAATTTCTTCTATGCAAGAAATATCCTCATGGCAAAAATAAATACTACAACAAAGATTTGAAATTAATCCAACAAGCTGAAACTGGCTGAAATGAATGTAAGGATCATTAAAATCTAAATTATGTTAGATTACTAGTCGCGTTTCGTTACAATTCGGCAAACGGCTGCTTAAAATCATACTGAAATGAAGCCTTCGTGAAGAAACAATTATTTGTGAGTTAAAGGATAACATCTACTACCGACGTTATCTCTTAGCTAGTGCTCAAGCAAATCATATAAACAAAGATCTATTATAACAAAAGGTATTCAATAGCACTACAAAGATATAATAAGAGTAATTCTGCACCCACTGCAACTAAATTTACGACTGTGTGTCATGTGAATACTTTTCTGAGAGTAAAAACCTTTTTTTTTTTGAACGAACGATTTCTATTTATAATTTGCTCCACTTTCTTCAAAATATAAATATTTATAAGGTACAATATGTAAAGTTTCTCGAATTAATTATTAAGGTAATTTAAAAGACAAATAGATATTCAAGGTTCAAATTTTTTTAACTAAATTTAGATAGCGAGATAATAATAAAACAATAATACATCCAGGTAAGTACACATATAAACCAAGTGATAATTGTCATTGAAATTGTTGCAGAAAGCCAGAAAAGATGAAAGGTTCGTAAGTGGTTCGACAAATGCTGGTGGAAAAATTTCTAAACATGCCAGATGGTACAATAAAATTTAGTTCACTTAGGAAGAATGACAGAACTACATCACCACTAACAAGTTCGGAAACAATAAAACATTCGCAGCTTTCTCATCTCAAGGAAAAGTAAGTTATTCACGTAAAGTGAACGAAAAAAGTTATTGTTATATACACATATATTTTGGAAATCATAAACAAAATTATTTAAAGAACAAGCAATCATCGCTATAATTGGAATATTAACCAGCAACCAGCAACCAGAGATGCTGATCGTCTAGACGTGGTTCTTTATTAGGAGAGATAAGATATTACGCAAACGTAAAGTATCAGAATTCGAAATACTCGTATCATTAATTTGCGGTGAGGGAGTGGGCTGAAGCATTCATAAATTGGACGATGGCGACGCGGAAAACATTAAATTCAATGAATTTAATTTTATGTAGGAGACACATTCAATTTTAAATTGTTAATAATTAGCCTATAATAATTAACTTTATTGGAAAAAACTTCAAGATAAACATTAAGTTCGCGTAATGAATTGGGAAACTGCTTAGGACGCAGATGTATATTAAATATGACTGGTAAGAAACTAATCACGCCATGATAACGCACAAAGGCAGATATATAAAAAGTCATTAAAATTTTAATTCAGCACTTACACCTTACACTATGTGTGGTACAAATCTATGTTAAATTTACGTGTGCGTGTTTCGGCTCCGCATACAACGCCTCACTTTGATAAGTCGTTATATGAAAACATATTATAATTTTCAGAATTTCGCGACAAAAATCGGTGAACAATAACATTTCTGCATTTTAAATTAGCGAAAGTAGATAATTACAAAGTAAAATATCTAGTTTTCAAACTTTTTGGTGAGACTTCGTTCATGATAATAACTTGACATAGAAATTAACTTTGTCAAATTTGCCATGTAGATCCATATTATGGATCCCACCCTATAAAGGATTCTAATGAAAAAAAAGGCTTGATATGGCAAAAATGTCCAAATTCAATATCTTATGAACACAATTGTTTCATAAGAGTAACTTGATATAACACTTGACTGTATCAAATTTGGATCAACCAAGTCTATTTTTTGATCATCATCATTTTATGAAGGAAATCGGGCCATAGTAGTAATATAGTTTTAAAATTAGGCGTACGGAATGTGGATCACATAGATCCATTGTTTTCGCCCCACCATTTATAGAGACTCTCATGAAAAGCAAGCTCTTCTGACAAAGTGTAATGCGTGGTTTTTTATGACGAGCGCAACTAAAAACCAATATAATCTTTGATAAGTAAATTAATTTTAATAAATTTAATCCACGTTAGTTGACATTTTAGGCATTCTTCAATATGAGGGTTTGCATGAAATACATATACGTTTACATAAAAACGTGTTTACGTAAATAAAAAAAAACATATTTACATAAAAACATTGTATTGTTTTTGGAATATTACTCCGAATATGAATGACTGAACTAACTAACTATATTAAGCAAAATGGGGTGGGGGGTAGCTGATGGCCCGCCTTAAGCGATTATAATGCTCTCAATTCTTTTCGATCTGCTTCTAATGAGCATAAATAAAGGCTCGACTTCTAATTAGATATTATATAAAACGAATGGTACCAAATGATATCAATATTATAAGGTAGCGTTTCTATAATTGTTGACGTTTCTTTAGATTTAATTACAGAGAGAAGTTTAATTCTTTTGTTATGTTACTTAGTATAAGCACTGCGTTACAGGATCCGGACTCTAAATTCTCGATTATTGCTGATGTAGTTTACTTCAAGTCGGCAGGACGGCGTTGTTCGAATTCTCTAAGCGTTTTTTGGGCAAGGATCGAAAATAGACATCGTAGGAAGCATGAGAACTTGGACTAACTCTTATTCCTAAAACTTACACTTATTGGAATATGCTTCAGTGGTGAAATTTCCTATCGCTATATTGAATCAACAGAATATGTCTTACATATTCAATATATAATATAAAAACTTACTTTTTGGCCTGAAAAATGTCTGTTAGAATCTAGCCTTTCTAATTTTATTAAGTAAATCAAACATCAATATTTTTAACCGTTGTTTAAGATTTTTTAACCTTAACCAATACAAACGCGATTATAATTTAGGAATATATTTAAAAATCCGATTTATATCTACATCGTAAATCATACCAGCTATTACACATAGCATTAAATACATATTTCTTAATATTCATGTGTGATACTTTCACAGCGTCTTCTAAATAAGTTTGGAATAGCTTTACATCCGAACGTTTTCGTTATTAATTGTCATTTGTCACACTTTCCAATATTTACAACAATCTTGCGATATGGTTGCAAATTCTATGCATACGAATATATATACGTTGATTTACGTCGACGTTGATTATAGTCGATAGTTTTAACGTAACTATTGTACTTCCAACGACTAATAAATAAGTTGCTATTCAACATTCTCCTTACAAATTTACTGTCAAGGGAAAGTGCGTATGAAGCTCGTGCCATCTTTTCATAAAACTTGAAAAAAATTTCGAGACATCCTGTCCAAAGGCTTGTCTATCGTTAGCGACTGTTTTTCCTCTTTTCCGGAGGCATATCAACTTTTTCCCAAAAGCTTAAGCTGGTCTTTTGATGCTATTCATGAGAAAATCTATTTTTACTTATCGCCATGAAAATCGTAGTGCTACTCTTGTAGAAAATAAGTCGTCGGTTGCAATAAATGGCTGGAGCATTATGTAGCGAAAACAGTAGAATATTCCTATTCACTGCTGTTATAGGAAGAACACTATGTAACCATCGCAGTAGAATAATCATGTGCACTGTTATTAACGTTTGTTGGATAGGTTTCATTATATAGCAGTAAAGTATTGGGTGTTGGAACAATATGTTTTTTCATAATCGCCTTTCATAATGCGTGGGTAGCGTTGTTTATGATAGCTTCTTTGTATTGAAGCAAATAATTCGCCTGCTTCTTTGCGGTTTGGACATTGTATTCTACTCATTTTTCAAAAACACTTTTCTTTAAAAAGTCACAGCAACGATTTTAGAAAATGGTCTTTTCGGCATACGACCTATTTAAAACTTAAAATACTTTCTTTACAGCTTAACGAGATAGTTGTAACGTTAACCCTTTTGTATAACAACTTCCTAAAAATAGGAGGATATATATGAGGAATGGATTGTATTTTGATCATAACTCACGCCAGGTAACGTTTCTGGATTATATTTGATATACAATAGTCAAGATAGCACCCAAAAACAAATTTTGCTAGCTGCGCCCTCTCTTAGAAACAACACGAAACTTATTCCCACTCCATTCATATTATTCTTAAAATAATGGTAAATTAAAAATTTGATTTTCCAATGTTTAACTCAAATCGAGGGGGATTTTAGACACAAACCGAGAGGGATTTTGGACACAAACTAAACAGAAGTGCAATAGTGGAATGAAGCAACATCGACAATTACATCCTGCATTACAACTTATTGTATAAATTTTTCATACTTATATATAATTCGATGTTATATTAATATATCGTATATAAGAGGTTGCTTTGCTTACGAAAACAATTTACATATATCGTAATTTGAAGAAAGGACGCTGGCAATTTGAGCACAGTAATGATATACATAAATGTAAAGTAGTCCTGTAACAAACGTCAAGCAAAACATAAAAAAAAAGAGTAGAAGAAACATCAATAGAATAAGTGCACAGGGCTCCTTTAAAAAGACAAAGTTATAATATTAAGGTTTTCTTTAAATCGTAAGAAAGTATGCGATTGCAGGAAACATATTCTAAAACTTACGTCTCTTAAATAAAACCGAAAACCGTAAATAAATAAACAATTAGAACCCATGAATAAAATACGTCCAATATATACGGTTACATAAAATGAATTTCTTGATATAAAAGAACTTAAGAAATAAAAAAAAACTTAAGCATAAATCAAACCAACGCAGTCGGTAATCATAGTAAGTACACATGAACCACTAAGGAATATACGATATAGATGTGTATATATTTATATTTTATATGTAAGAAGAAGTAAGAGACATTAACGAAATGTGGGTGTGTTTCATGGATAATAAAAAAGTGATTGTAAATTGAGATTTACGTATTATGTGAAGTCTTCAGGATTAACGGACTCAAAGACTGCGAAGGCATTTCGATTTTTATATGTTTAACCTTAAATATTACATAATTCTATGTACGATTGAACCTGGAAATTGTTAATCTATAAGAGGTTGGGGCTTTTGCGTCATTTATATCCGTTAAGCAAAAAATACTAATGTATTCAATATCACATAACTTTGCTTTTATTAGCTTTTAAAGAATTACCATAGCACCATTAGCACTACAATCTACCAATTTATTGTATTTCAATAAATTAATAACCTAAATGTAATGCCGTATACACAGAGTGTACAGGTTATATCATCCAAAGTGAAAGAAAATTCAAATCAATACACTTGAATACAAATGAATTTTAAAAACATAAAGATTCAAGTTCGGTTAGATGGAAAAATTTTCTATGCCCAAATTATCAAATTATAAAACACTGAATCCTACAGACATGTTCAAGAAGTGTATTTACATATAAATCACCTCTTAATATTATAGAAAATGATGAAGGATAATAGGAAAATGTCATGCCACCAAGTCTTTCACGTTGCTTTTATATTGTTGGTAATCGAAATGTGTTACCTTCAATCTATGGTAGCGATTTCTGTTACAGCAACACAACCGTCCATAAGCGCGGGAATGAGCACATCCGAAAAGTTTAATATAACTGTATCTGTGGAAACCATTGAAATCGGTATAACCACTCAGATAAGTCCTTTTAGTCAAGAGTCGACACTTGATAGTGTAACAGAAATTACTATATCGTCAACTACCACTCATGAAATCATCGGATCGGAAGGACCTGACAAGAAAGAGCAGGAAGCTATATTGAAAGCTTTAGACTGGTTAAAAATGAAAAGAGCGCCGAACTACGGATGGGAAAATGATACCCATGTGGTCATTCTAGCAAAAGAATTATCGGGAGCCAGAGATCCATCTGATGTTGACGGACACCTGCAAATAATTCAAGAGCTTGAAGATATGCTATCTGTGAAAGAAATGGAAATTGAAATTTTGGCTATGCTTGATCGTCACCATACTTTACCCAGACCGCTCAATCTCCAAAAACTTGCTCGATATGTATTGGCATTAGGTTCCTTATGTAAGGATCCAAAACATTTTCATGGTCACGATTTAGTAGCTACTTTGCAGCACCACGAACCCACGCAAGACATAGAGTTTGCATTAACCACTCTTTCTGCATGTAGTTCGGCGGCACACGTACGCAAACGTCAAATTCGGCGATTACTAGACATAGCAAGCGGTGTAACTGATCAAAGTGTCGATACAATCGCAATGGTATCAATGCTTTTTTGCAGCAAAGAAAAATTAATATAACGTTATATTTTAGGTAATTTTAGCACTGCGCTGTATTGTGACCGACCACCGGCACAGACATCTTCAGCATTTCGTGCGAAGACCTTCAAGAGGTTTAGCCAGTTTACAAGATACTCGTGGTAGTTTCGGATCTTTGCGCAGTACAGCACTGGCAATGCAAGCTTTGCAGGACTTGGAGCGTGATCCCGCGGGCTCCTGGAATCGGACAGCAGCATCGCGTTGGATACGCAGTAAACAAAGGGATGATGGAGGCTGGAGTGAAGAGCCTTTACAAGATGGTCAGGGCCCGGATATTGGTGTAGGCCTTACAGCAGATATCATTTTAGCCTTGGGATGGAAAGGGCTTGGAGCAGTACGTGCATTACAGTGTGACCATGTTATACGAGAAAATAGCGACCTCGCCTCAGGTATGCTGTTTATTTTATGAAAAATGGTAATATTGAAATGACGTAGGACTTAATTAGAAAATGGCGAACAAAAATTAGCAGTTCCTTATGGATTAACTTCGTCTGTTGAAGAATCTGATTCAAAAAATGTTTCATACACGTATACACTATGGGTTGGTTCAAATGTTACTGAATCATTTTCTTTGTCCCTAATTTCTCCCAGAAATACAAGCTTTTTCAAAGCAATGACACAAGCAGCTGAAATGGACCCAAGGTAAAGTAAATCATATAAAAGCATGCCTTATATCACTTATATCACTCTATGGTCTTTTGCGCTTGTTCAGATTTGCTTTTGAAGCAAGAGAATGGCCGAACGGACATTACGTTCATACATTAGCGGGTAAAAGAGAAGAGCCCAGGGGGTAAATGTAACAGATGCAAATTAAAAAAACATACTACTCAGAATGTATTTTAGGTACAATTATTGGCTTTTGTATCGGTTGCCCGAGCTGCCAGATCCAAACAACGCACCAGGAAATCAGTTAATTGCTCCCGTTGGTATGAATAATATGAACAATTAATTGACCTTAATAACGGAATTTTCTCTATTATTTTAGGGGTGGATGAGCTCATGGTTGAAGATGGAGAACATTATTTGTACTGGTACAAAAAACTGTAAAAACATGCAAGCAATAGAACACGATGATACTTGAATTGTTGCACTTCGATCTGCCGTGGATGATGCCGAAAAATTTAAAACTATTGAAGTTAATTATTAAGTACAGAATAGCATAGAAATGATAGGCAAGCTACATGTATATTAATAATGTTCGAGCTTGAGATTAATGGAAAACTGATACCACTCGTCACATAAACGGATTTAAAATGTTGTGCGAATTTACACACTACATACAGCAGGGTTTACAGGAGCGCATAACTACAAAAATTTTTATATAAAATTGTATAGTTGGATGAACTAAGTACCGAAAGCGTATTATAAATATATGTATATATATTATATAAAATAATATATGTATATATATATTTATAACTCTTAATTTGCGTACACTCACGATCATATTTAACGTTAGCCCTATATACTAAAAATATGAATTTCCAATAAAGAACTACAGTATTATTCAAGATTTAATTGGTGATCCACAAAGTCCAAACCATTTCTGTGCTTCCTATCTATAAGGAGCTAGTGATAAACCAGAAACATCTTCTTTCAAGAATTATCAGAAATGCTCTAAAAATAAAACATGCTTGCAGATAACTAATCGTATATTAAATATTATCTATATAAAAGTACGCCCATGTAATCAACACATTTGCGTGTGCTCCAATGCTCTAAATATTGCCGCTAGCTTTTTATTTCCAAGTATTCTTGAATTTGCAATTATGTAAAGAAATACCAATAACGCAATATATTTTACCTAAAAAAGTAAGTAAATAAAATGCTTTAAATATAATCCAATATACATCTTCTTATTCAAATTTTTCGCGAGAGATTGTAAGCAAGTTTAAGCTTCTGTGGAGAGACTTAGATCAGCAACAAAGTGCAAATATTGGAATTATAAATATGAATTAATAGTTGCAATTCAAATTTAACTAAATAGATATTTTTTTGATTAATAAAGATTGGTTATATTTTAGACTTGCCCCTCGAAGGGGCAATGTCATGTGCAACTTTTATACAATTACGCATAGCTTCAAAATGGATGGTAATGTTTAAATGATGTAGAGAACATGAGGACGAGTCCATGTCTTACAAAAGTTAATTCATATTCAATGGCGTATTGCATGTGCTGCACATTCATGTAAAACATTTTTCCATTGACAGTAACGAAAACGTTTGTTTATGTTAACAACTTATGTCGATGCGGCTTACAATCGTTGCAGATCGTGAATCATATAGCCCTTTGATAATAAATAATCTAAGTTCGGTTATTGCTTTATCGCAACAACTTTTGGACTCCTTTACTGAATAGATATTTTCCACTTCGCCATTCGTTTTGCAATGTTCCGCTTCTTTCATAATTACAATCGTTTGTTGTTAGTTCTTTCTTTCTTCACCTTACCTTTTTCTTGAAAAACGAGACAATTTTTTTCGGTTTTTTATCTACTTGCTTGTTATTGGCCCAGTGTGCGTAACGATTTAGTTTTACGTTCAATAGGTTTTCACGAGCACCTTAATCCTGCCATCGCGGAAATCTTCTAACCCGGACATATGAAAAAAAATATCCTATTCTCATCTTTAAGTTACAAACGAACGTGCTTTTTGTAACTTCACAAATTGTCAAAACGCTAGTCGAACATATAGATGGAAGCTATATGTAGTGTAGTATTATCGTTTCATCATAATTCATTATTTACCCTCACCTATAATTTTTGTATTTTATTAACATAAGAATTCATTATAACACTATCATAAACAATCTTCATTTTACTAGCGCAAGCATTTCTACTCATATTTAACATTTTTGTCAACATAAGCGTTTTTGTTAAATTTATTGTACTATATAAGAGCCAGGTAAATAATAAAGAAAGTGTTCTGGTTCATTCAACAATCAAGACAATTTTAATATTGTTTCTGATTCTTAAAACACATCCAGGTACTCCGCGAATAATTCCGCGAAACTAAATTTGCGCTTTGCGCGAATGGCTATATTTTAAAGATAAGTAACTAAAATCAGATACACATATTAAATTTTCTTTTCCCTTGTCGAACATTACAACGGAAATGCACGCGCATGTAAGTAGAACTTTTTTGCATCCATTTAAACCCGTAACGAAGAAATAAGACGTAACAAAATTAATCCTTTTATATAAGGCGCTTTATTGCCCGAGAGGTTAATATTCTTTATTAAGAAATAAAACGCAAGCGAGCGAGCAAAGCTGATAATCGCCGAACAACTTTTTATGCCATACACCATTTACAGTAAGGATGTTGATTATATCAGCCTGCAGCAGCTACACGAGGAAAATTAAAAAGGCGATTAGAGAAGGTTGCCTATTTCGTTGCTAATAAAACTTTGTTTGCTTTCTTTATATGAAAATGAATTAAATCCAATTTGCAAATCTTGGAAAGAAATATTCCTTCAAGTTAGAATATCAAATTTTCTACATAAAACTTAGTCACAAGTCGATTTCAAATATAAAATTTACTTTGTATGTTGCAATTGAGAAGCTTTGATATATAATTATTTACAGTACAAGACAATCGTTAATAAATATATTATGTCGTTAATAAATATAGGATTGCAATGAAATCCAGAAACGTTGCTCTGAATGAGTTATGACCAAATACAATCCAGAAACGTTACCTTGCATGAACTATGATCAAATACAATCCAGAAAATTTACCTTGCATGAGCTATGATCAAATACAATCCAGAAACGTTACCTTGCATGAGTTAATAAAGATTCTTTATTAATTATTGATATTTTTCTACTGAAAGAAATCGTGCACATTATACAAACTAATCAAAAATACCACAATGTTCTGGCTGATATTACAAGTCAATCGATGATAGCGTTATAAATACTAAGGCTGTTAGTCACTTTTCAGGCAGAAAATAAATAATCATTCGTTCTTAATCACATAAATACATTTTTTATGATTGGCGTGGATCTTTTTGTGTGATGTTTATTCGATATATATCTTAACAAAGATCTGAGTTCTATTTGGGACAAATGGGATTGGAGGGCTTAAATTCTTTCAAATTCTTGAACACTCTGTGGCCATTCGTGGTCTATGACTGGGCATAATTTATTCAAAATTCAACGACTGACATAAAAAGTGGTTGGGAATGACCATCTGCGCCTGCTTTACACTATTTAATTATTGCACTGATCATTAATCTCGTTATTCTATACAACCAAAATTGTATACAAGCAAGATTTTATGCAACCAAGATTTTATACAACCAAAATTATAATAAATAAATAATTGTAAATTGTCTCTTGACATTAAAAGCAATAAATTGAAATTGAATTTTTCTAAGAACCCAGCGTGTCGTAACATAGTCTCTGCGTGCCTTCAAGTTTTTCAGATTTTTTTCATTCATTCTCTTCAGTGGCAGTATTACCATGTCACCACGCGTTGAGCGGTTGCTTTATGTGCAAAGTACTATGCTGCTGTTGTTTACTGTAGTAAAATAGCGTTAAAATTTTGGAAATTGTGCAGACATTACAAAATGTAAAACGTGTGCCCGCTAATGCCTGTTGGTGCATGTTGACAGAATTTCGGCTTCAAATAACATGAACTCAAAAGTATAACAGCTATTAAACATTTTTTACAAAGTCGATTTGTACGTCAATTTTATTTTTACCACGATCTCGTACAATGTTACAGCATATCTAATGGAGGAAACCAATAAATTATAATAATTTTTGTAATATGAACGCTTTTATTTGCAATAGTTTCAAATTGTTGCAACTACTTATTGTCTTAATATGCCCTAAAATGTTACAAAAATACAAGACTGTGTAGTAAAAACTGGAAACTGCCAGGACTTTTGTATGAAATAATAAATAATAGATCTGGAAAATGTACTGAAAATCATGCAAAAGGAAAGATGGTGCTAATTTTCCTTCTTTTGTAATTCTTTATCCAAGCTCGAAAACAAAGTAAAATATGCCGGGAATTTAGGTTTTCGGTTTTGGTGCTGGTAATATCATAGCACGTTGTCGTTGTTGGTATGGGTGTATTAAACAGGAGCAAATAAGGCGACATTATAAGAATTTCGATTAAAATAATATAGCACCCAAAATTAAAAACACTTCGATCAATTAAACATTAAAATAAATAAATAATAATAATATTTATAAAATCTAAACCAACTTTAATAAAGCACAAACAAAGACTCCACATTGGGCATTTTTTACATACGTCAGCGAATTTTCGTTCTTAATTTGTTGAATAACAGAAGAAGACGTTGTGAAAATATGTAAAAGGCTTAGCTACAAGAAGAAAAACTTAGTTAAAGAATGTAAGATATGAAGACTCTAAGAGAGCCGTAAAGTACAAAATGCATTGTGCATGATTTGTGCGCTCAGTAACAAAGTTTTCGATTAAAATTAATTGGAAAATTTTTTGGTGTGTCGTTTCTTAAGGAAATAAGCAAAAAGGAATAATTAAATAGGAATACACATCATAGCGTGATTAAAGAGAAAAACTTTTGCAAATTGATCAAATTGTTCTTAAGATCATTTGAGAAATGATTAATAATAAGATGAAAATGAAAAGGGCAACATTTGTTGAAACGTTTTGGAAGGAATAAGGTTGAAAGAGAGCGTCAAAGAAGAGCAGCAACAATAACAATCGAAATAGTCACATTTGAAACAAAAGATTACGATTATATCCTCGAAAAAAAATCTATAAAAAACAATAGACGTAGCATATCCTAGAATAATAAATAATCATACAAAAACGCTAGGAACTTCATAAGATCCGTTTATAACTTTCTTACATGTTTTACAATGAGTTTTTCTTAAAAAGAAATTACTGAAAACCACGGGCTTAAGAGAATAGTTTTGTATATATCAATACATTCAACGTAAAAAAAATCAGGATATTTTTGTTCTCCAATTTATATCACTACATTTAGTTAACTGAGCAACAAGTAGGAGCCCTGCCTAAAAAAATCAGCAGTAAACAAATGTTCTAAAGTTAATATATCTAATAACAATTGTTGACAATATTAATTCTTCTGGGAATTGGGGATCAGATCCTTTGTCTCTTTTTTTGATCGGATCGGAAAAATTACAGAGTCATGTAACTTTCCACAGTGGGAAGTGTGCAGCCGCTAATGTGGAACTCGCAGCCGCTTTTGCGGAACTCAGCTGTTTTTGTGGAACTCAGTGGCTTTTGTTGAATGGCGGCTAGCCTGTATAGTGCTGGCAACGTCGTAGAATGGATAAATGTTGCCGTTTTTCAAAAATATTAAGGAATACTTAATTTATATTTATGTACACACAGAGTTTCCGAATTTATTATATCTACATTTAATTATTCTAATATTACAGGCAAATGGCAACAACGCACTGAATAAGGTTGGATTACAGATATTTGCCTAAGCCGGCTAGCTGTAGTTGCTACTTTATTTCTTTTTAAAGTTTCAGTACTTCTACATGATGAGTACATTAGTTTTCTTACTGTTAACAAAAGTCGAAACGGAGTGTATTATCAAAAAAAGAAAATAAATTTGAAAAAAATAATAAAAAGGTAAAAATTTAAAAAAGGCCGCATAACACGAGATCGAAATAGAGATAAACACGAAAATTATATATTGAGTTGATATATGGATCGGAAAAGGATATATATGGTAGTAAACTGGTTAGTATTAAAGTCATTACTCGAAACGCTTAGCACGTCATATAATCTCGAAATGCTTTCTTCTCATCGGCTTGAAGCAAACTATCTTGCGTATTCCACAGATTTCCAAGAAGTTAACAAAAACCTATTATGTCATTGGAACGTTTTTTATCTCGTTTCTGTCATCCGTGGTGATAATAAAAAAAAATTATATACAAACAAGGCTAAGTCACATTTTGCGGTGAAAATGATAGTCACAAATTTCAATTTTCCAAAATTATCAGCTTATACACTTAACAGAAATAGTGTTGCTACATATGGGCGGCAATAGTGGGACGAGCTTTATGGGTAAACCCGGAGAAAATAAAATAATAAATGTGGATTTGAAACTTTTTGCCGATGTGGGTTTAGGAGGATTCCCTAACGCCGGTAGAAGTACTTTTTCTTGAAAGCCATTTCATATGCCAAGCCCAAAATTGGTTCATCGTTGCCGTTCAGCAATTTATTATCGGAGTATGCAATGAATTCATCTTCCCACTCTAAGCAATCCATGCCGTCCGGGGCCATTGAGATATTATATGGATCAATATTATAGTTCACTGCACAACCCAATATAACCATATTCTGTATAGGAATTCGTCGCTCATTTAATTATTCTCAATATAACCACATTCATATGAGCAAAAGCTCCAACCCTCTACGCAAATTCCATGGTCTTTAAATCAAAGTACTTTTCCAAAATTGTTTAGCCAGTGAAAAGAAAAAAATCCATCAATTCGTGTGTTAGCAAAAAATTATAGAAGAATTATGATGTTTTGACATTTTTTATTAGCATGTTTAAAAATTTTTCAAAGCTCGCGTTATAATGACAATTATTTGAGTAACTTTTTGTCGATTGCAAGAAACAAAAGTGAATCAGGTATGCTTTCCTACGCTGATGCTACCGAAGTCATCAAGAGACGATATGATGGAGAGATAAGTGCATTAGGAAATACGAATAACTCTGTATTTTTGGTCAAAAGTAGAGGCGAAAAGCATATAATCAAGAAATTTAGTAGTCCAAATTGTAAAGCGGAGAAAACCGTAGCTTCCAATAATTTCCCGCCGGTAATTTATTGTGGTATTGACCATAGACTAGAAAATTTCGTTGAGAACGAGCAAATAAGTTATGTAGAAAAGACCTACAATCAACAACAAAAGCGCTGTCATAATTATATTAGTTAGCCATTCCTGAAAGAATGGATATTTTACCTTTCTATTTAGATGTAATAGAGGCATATTTTAGAAGTTTCTAGACGGTTTTCTTGAAGCCAGCGATTTGGAGAAAGAACATTCGCAGAAAAAATGTAATTTGACGAATGTATTGCTGATAATTCATAACAAAGTGAGAAAGCTAATGAAAAATTAATTGAAATTTTAAAAAATATGTCATAATGACATTAAGTTTTGAAACATATGGAATATGAACGGAGTAGTATTTATTGACTTTCAATTTGTGTCATATAATGATCCAAGCTTATACATTGCGAAATTTTTTTATTTGACAGAACAATATTATACATTTGAAAGGAGTGAAGTTCTCGGAAAAGAATGGAACAACTCCACAAAGTTAAGGCCTTTAAAATATTATTATGGTGGAAAAGATAAATTTATCAATTTAAAAGGTACTTCGAGAAAAATAATACATTAACAACTCTTTCTGATTGTTTGTATTGCTTACAAAATCTAACAATAATCATTGCAGAAACTTATTTTGAAAAAAGCAATATTAAACTTTCTGTTAAAAACGCAGCCATATTTGAAGAATATTGAAAGCACAGTGCTAAAAACTCATCCATACTGTAAAATGCTAAACGAAATTTGTATTCACATGCTTTTTTTTACAACCCTCGAATCATCTGTTGTAGACTCGCTGATTACTCAAGAAGAAGAAGACGAAGCATCATACAGCGCTAAGAATTCCAGTATGTCTAACACACACAAAAGTTTGAACGAAAAGAAAACTCAACATTAATTACAAGTAGATTAATATTTGCAACAGACGCTGATATAGGTTTATAAAGGAATGTTTATAAGGAACAGCCAAAAGCTTGTGAAAAAATTGGTGCTGATCAGTCAAATCAAAACACATTCATATAATTCAGTTGGTTTATTTAATATGCTGATTTCGTCGACACATATAATAAGAACGAGTGCGAGTTGAACAATCCGTAGATCGGAGAGTTTTCTTTGCTTTTGTATTTCTTTTTGATTTATCAACTTCATAAAAGGCTCTTGGATTTTATATTTTATATCGACATGCAACATACTTTGTGTGGATTCCTAGAAATACGCGCACACATGATGCTTCGGTTTCTTTCTACAAATTTCTGATTATTTTGTAAGAGTAATTTTAACATCAATCAGTGGAGTAACGGCAACCACCTGTTCGTTCGTTTGCAACGTGGAAATACTACGGCGAAAAGCCGTCGCTCTTAATAATTTGTTTAAGTGTTGATTCACTTTATTAAATATTTTTGCACATATTTTCTCATCATGTTGGTCTACTTTCTTATTTCGTCATCGTGCGTTGTTAATACATAAGACTGCTTGTTTTTGTTCAGTGTGGAGTAATGCTTTAGAATCTCGTCGAATCTGAAATATTACAAATAATGAACAATTATCCAAGTTAACATATCTAAACGTACATTTTTAAATTAATGAGCCGATTTGACCGACATACACTCCATTGCCGCAGTGAGGATATTTTTGCCAATTTTCTATTTAACTTCCTAATGAATTCTTTAATGAGTAAACAACGGGCCTACTATATATGAAAAATTTCCGATTTACTCTTGCAGCTAATTTTGCTTCACGTTTACGATACAAAGAGTATATATATGAGAAAATGTATTACACAAAAAAATAAATAAATAAAAATCACAAAAAAGAATAAAGCACAGGAAAAATATTTCAGATAATTTAAATAATTAAATAAGGAAATACGCTTAAAATTCGCTAGGGAGAGATGAGCAATAATATACGTAATGGCGAACACAATACTTGAGAGATGTGAAATCATCAACTAGCGTCTACGAATAACCATAAGAATCTAATGTTAACCAATAAAGTGTTTTAATTGTCCACATGAATTAGGTTCACACAAAGTGGAACGTTACAACCTAAGCAATATTAAACTTTCTGTTAAAAATGCTGCCATATTTGAAGAATATTGAAAGCACAGCGCTAAAAACTCATCCATACTGTAAAATGCTAAACGAAATTTGTATTCACATGCTTTTTTTTACAACCCTCGAATCATCTGTTGTAGACTCGCTGATTACTCAAGAAGAAGAAGACGAAGCATCATACAGCGCTAAGAATTCCAGTATGTCTAACACACACAAAAGTTTGAACGAAA
>CCAG010009166.1:0-12976 GCA_001077435.1 Glossina morsitans morsitans | reverse complement strand
TGATAACAGACGCAAAGGAAGGGCAAGCAAACAAAAGGATCGTTGCCACGTCACCATTTTATTTTTAAGAAATTCTAAAAAAAATTGTTGTCCACGTTCCTGTGTAAGATCTATTAGTAGAATTTCTGATTCTTTTTTTAAATCAATGAATGTTATCATGTTATGTTATTTTATTTTATAAGCTTTTACTTAACTTGATCAGAACATTTGTAAGGATTCGGTTTTTATGAGGTAACACTACTATAATAATAATTTTTTTGAGATGGAAGGAAAGATAATAGGAAAATAATTGGTAAAAAAAAAAAATGATCAGAGCTACTCACGCGAGGCATTTTCATGTGAAGATGCTCCGCAGCATGCCGTTTAATTCACTTTAACCTGAAAAAATCGTTTGAGTTGAATGCTTATGTCTAGGGATGGACGTAGGACCTTTTAGATATACTGAATTTTGGATGATTGGTGAAAATTGAAATGAAAACGTTCAATTTTCAACCAAAATAAAAAACAATCTTTTATTAATTATTAATGTCTAAATTAATTTATCAAAAAATATTACGTGCTGAACGTTTTAAAAAACTGATGTTTCAAGAAAAGTTTTGAGACATGTTTTTTATTAGGTGGTTGCAAAAATTTTGATCAATTTTTTGCTTGAAAAAGTCACTTATTGTAGAAAATCGGTAGTAATGAATTTGGCAGAAGGAGAATTTTGAGCGCTCCATGATTAGCGTGGGGTACGCTGAATAAATCGATAATATTAAATGGAAAACGTGTATTTTATGTAGAGGAAGTTTAAAAACCATCGAATTCATCCGTTATGTACACTGTTATTTCCCATTTCTTTATCATTTCCACCTGTAGATGTCGCTGATCAAAACCTAATAGTATAATAAATTTTTCGTTATTTTTTCTTAATCCGCAATCCCAGTACCATAAAACTGCCTTCTCATTTTTTTTGCGTCACCTGTTGTGAAATGAAAGAAAAAAAGGAAGCATTCAATACCAGAATTCATAATCACCAGGACTTCCCCGCATTTAATATCTCAATCCATCAACGTTTTACATCTGGACAGAGGTACAGCTTCATGCCTTCCCAAAGGTCATTTTAATGAAATATTTTTGTTCGGAGATGCTCTTAAATGAACATAACCACTTATTTGGTCTTGAACTTGTCACTCTGTGCTCATAGCACGCAGGCGATTTTTTTCGGAAAAACGCTGAGATTTCTAGAAAAATAACATTTTTAAGGATTTTCTTTCTTCTCCACTTATTGTGCCAACAAAAACATTTTTTCTTGCTAAAATTTACTGTGATGTTGTCCTTTGAGAAATCTGCTGCTACAATTTTGCAATCACAGGCAAACTGCGGGCAATTAAACGCATGTTTTCTGAACAACAATTCGAAGATTCGCATTCGCGGCGACTGATGCTATGGGCACACGTGTAGAACATGATATAAATAAAATGTTTAACTTTATTAGAATGACTAGATGAACCACGTACTTTTTTTTTTATTTTTGCATTTACTTTTTTTTGTAATAGGACCCGTTGCTCAGCTAATGCTTGTCTTCCTTTAGTTCAAGAATTTTTATTTTTGGGGTAAATAAGTCATAATAATAATAATAATAGTTGACTTGCTTTTGCGTAAGCATGGAAATTTCCATTCGATATTCAGGGCACTTCCAAATATCCGAAACTTTTTCCATATTTTACACTATATAGTGTGTACACTCAAAGTGGCCGACTACTTTTTTCTTAATAATCCCCCTGATATGAATATGAAATGAGCGAGCTAGGAGAATAGAATGCCCCAAGCTAAGGGCGTTAATTCTACATTAAGTGTGGTGGTCGAAGTAGCGGTTTTTAGTGAATGCAAGCTAACAATTAGATAGGAAAGTTCTTTCAGCCAAGTGATAAAAAAATTTCAGAGCATTTTGCTAGTTAAGCAATCGTCGGTTCTAAACTTTCGGACAACTATTATAATATATATAGTATTTTGGTCAAGAGTTGATAGAGTATTTCGTGGCGGACTACGCACTCTTTAGCCCTCACACAGTTCGTGCGATAAAGTTCAGCTTTCAATCTTCGCGAGTTCCATTAGTATACATTGGACGAACGGACGAATATAATTAACTCGAGTCTGACGCTTATACAACTATAGGTAAGAACGTTTCTTAGAAGAGTAAGATCGGATCCTCAATCGTTTAGTACTAAGTATAAAAAAAAAAAAAATCGAAAATGTTAAGTTCTTGGCAGGCTTTTGAGGCTTGAGCTTAGTACAATTCGCATATATGCTAACATATATTCGAAAAATCTGCATTATTTATTGCAACATATAGTACTACAATAATATTAAAAATTTCGAAATATTTACCTTTCCGTACCAATAAAACTTAATAATTAAAATTAATAAGAAAATAAACTTGACTTGAAAAAACAGTTCGTGGTTAAGAAATTACAAATCGCAGCGAGTGTAAGGCATTAAAACACGGTTTCCTCTTCAATTGTTTGTTTTCATAAATGTGTTAATGAATCGTTTTACTTATCAAGCTGATGAATAACGCATTCGTTTCGCATTTTCATTTGTTTCGAAATGTAACAAATTCAGATAAAAGTGCCTTACGCAGAAAGTTGTACTAGAAAAGTAGAGAAAAACAAATAAGAAAAAAAAAAAATTATTATTCGCCTTAAGGCGAATCTTGCATATCCATCACTTTAAGAGGCAAAATGCTTGGATTTTGTTAAGAGCACGAAATTGTTTTTTTTTTGTTTTTTTTTCTAAACCAATCATGCAATCCTGATTGCACCGATCTTTGCTATAATCTGTAATCTATTGTATAAACTGTTTTTCAATACGATTGTCAATACATTAAGTATGTGACCTAAACGTATATAAGATCCTTTTCAATTTTCCCAATTTCCGTTTGTCGAACCGTTTGTACAAATCTCAAATTTTTTTTTATATCCGGTCAGGGGATTAGAAGTGAAATAACACACATAACGCATTGCATACGTTCTTCCTTTGGTGGTGGATATAGAAAATAGAAAATAGCCTCTCGCGCATATAGTTGACGATGAACGATGATTGAATTTTTATGAACAAATTTTTGTTTGAAATTATTAAAGAATTCCTAAAGCTTTGCACTCGTTAGTGGCGAACGTAAACCACATCTAAAATTACGTAGATTCAACTTAAAAACAATTTAGTTTAACAATCAATAAATCTGTAACTAATATTCCTTAATTAGAATTTATCATAATACATGATCGATAGAATATCAAATGAAAGCAAACATCACTTTTTACGAAAATGCATTGAATCTTATCTGTTAAAAAGGAGAGAGAGAGAGAGAGAGAGAAGAAAAAATAAAAGAAAAGAATACCAGTTAATACTTTTTTGGATTAAATTAATCTAAACCTAATTGAAAAGCAAATCAATCAATCAATCAATCAATCAATCAATCAACCATTCAAAATAACGAAAGTATTTAAGTATATGTAAACATTTTAAAAACTAATACAAATGCCAAATATTTTATATGCACATTATTGATATTTTATTGTGAAATGCATTTATTACAAAATACAAGTCAGTCAGCCAACAAAATGAAATTTTTATCTCTGTACTTAATCTTAATATTAATATACACGTAAGGGAGTCCAAAAAACAAAAAAGGAACCAAACGTTTGCATTTATTACATTTAAATAAAATTTTACATATATATATATATATGTAAACTGCAATTACAAAGGAGAAAGAAAAGACAAAAAAAAAACTATATATAAACCATGTCATGTATTCTATTTATTGAATTTCAAATGTATTCAATAATCATATACAGAAGAACTCAAATTACTTTTTGATACAAATAAATTAATTTAAAAAATCACTCCTGCGTTATCATATTAATAACGAATATTTATTTATGTTTCTTTACAATACATAACTCACATATATGACTATAACGCTGGTGGCTTAAGGCTATACTAAATTTGTGTCCAGGACTGACTTGAGATATGTTCATTTTTTATTATACCGATCGATCCAGAATCACTTTTTGAATTGATTCTTATCCTCTTATCCGTCCGTATGTCAGTCTTCTTTTCTTGTCTTCAACCTACAAATTGTAAATTTTTGAGATATTTGTATAAAATTTGGTACATCGGCTTGTTTCGACCCAAGGACGAATGCTGCTGAAAATGGCTCAGTTCGGCTCACACTCGGCCTTATTTTGAAAAGTGATTACATGAATGACTGTACTGGGCGAACGGTGGGCACTTGTTTTGAAAATAAAATGAATTCTTCATGAAATTAAATATCCGTTGCCGAAAGATGAAGTTAAACTGAGTTTTTATCTGACGCAACGTATATTGTACCGGAAATTTTCTTACAAATATTCTCTTATAGTCTCAGCATAAGATTCGGAGCCGGTTTAGCTTAGAAGCCACGGAGCTTTCCGATGCTATCTGTTTTATTATGACTATGAAAATTCTTGTCTACTTAGTTATAGCCATCCGTCCGCCTGTTGCTTGTTGAGATTGTTAAGATCTCGGGAATTAAGATGAAAAATGTGTAAACTTTGGAAATGAATTTATCCGTTTAACGTTACGGAAAAAAGGGCAATTTTTTTTTTTATTATATATTCATAATACAATGCAATATAAACAATTGCATAATGATATCATAATAATCGCTTTTATGAAAGTTTATAAAAATATATTAATTAGCGTAAGTAGAATAATAATCTTGAAAGTACAAGACACCAGTGTGTTTAAACAATAGGGGGAATTGAATATAAAGTTTGTTTTGTTGACTTGATAGACATAATTCTAATTAACATTCGGTGTGTTTGTTTATAAATTAGAGCATTTGTTGTAATTTGCGGTTAGTTCTGCGCAACTTTTAAAAATAAAGAATTTGGACTGTAATCGGTTTTGGAAAACGGCATAAGTTGTTCAAAGGTATTGAAAATATTAAGAAATACTTACGGTGCCATAATCAAATTTTTATTCGTGGCGGGGAATTCGGCGGGGATTTCCTTCCTACGAAGGAAATCAATATTAATTATTAATTATTTATTGCGGTGTTGCTCACAAGTCCCTTTCGGGTTTAAGAAGAAATACTAAGACCTCGAATGTTATTTGCTTAAATCTAGCAAAAAAAAAACGCTCCAATTTATAGCGAATGATATCCTTATTTCTGCGCCATGCCTTTAAAAACTGCCATAATTGTTGTTCAAGTTTCAACAAATGTGAAACTAATACCTTTGCACAAGTGCCGTATTCACCTGATGTGTCTCCGTGTGTCATATTTTATTTTTCTCACCATTAAAGCGATCGCATTAGTGATAATCGTTTTGAGTCAATAGAATCTACTGCAGAGAGATCACTGGCCTCTTAAGGTGGAATTATAAAAGATTTTATAAACTAATTAGCCGACCCTGTCATATGTTAACTATAGTTGTACCAACATAGAATTTTTATTTATATTCAAAGTATACATACTTTTAACATAAACATTCTCCTTAATTTTTAAACGTTGCTTTATAGCAAATATTCACAAAACGCTTGTACCGATTGATACAAATTGATGCACGTTGTAAGTTTCTGAATGAAAATATTTAAAATCTTTATTTAATCCTTTTAGCTATTGCTCGAAGTTTATTTCTAAACTTGACCGCGCGTTTTCAAATAAGCAGATCGGGATCAAAGTTTGCCTACTCGTATATCCGAGTAGACGAAAATGTTCGAATCGGTTTTGATGCTTAAGTTAGCCTAGATAAGAAATAGATTTCCCGAAGAGATTTCTTTAACTCTTACTTCTCTCCCCTGCGGGTACAATAGAAAGCGTAAGCGGAAGTTGTTTCTTTTATCAATCAATATATATCCCGCAAAATATTTACTTTGGGGCGAATTTCGCCCAAATACGAAGGGGCTCCCACATAAAATTATCGGCCGAACTTCCTTCCTATCGTCCTTCTGTCTCCATAAGGGTTTCTGCGGTTGTATTTATTGAGTATAATCGTCTGTAGATAAAAAGTGAAAAAGCGCAGAGCGCGTGAGCACAGATGGCCCTATTAAATTAACGGTTACATGACAACCTTATCTTTTTGCGTTTTTTGATGATTTTATGATGGTACAAAATGATGATGTGTCAAATTTTTAGCCTACATTGATCTATATTTCGAATAATTCTCTCTATACAGGTATTAAGCGAAGCGATGCGAGAAAATTAAAAGTTGGCCTCGGCTGACTATCACATATTAACTTATTTTAAATTGAAAATAATATAAAAGAAACTTTATTTAAAATAATTTTAATTTGAAATCTTCTAGAATTTGATTTGCTGTGCCGCTGATGTATTAGAAGGGAAAGGAGCCGTCCAAGTAGCCATAACCGTTGGAGAATTATTTCGTCTTCATAGTGGAGCGCAACAGAATACAACGAAATCTCCGACTCGCACAGCTCGTGCCAGTCTAACCCCTTCTCCTATAGTTTAATTGACTCATCACTTACGAAATCTGATTGTGAGTTATATCGACGATCAGATTTACACGTTCCTTTGCAATTTTATACGTTGTGGATGTTTCTCGCAAACGGAAAATCGAAAAAACATAATTGACAAAAGTTTTTGTATTATACTCATTGTGAAAACACATTGTATTATTATTTAGTATATTTTTCTTTTTTTTTTTCTTTCTATTATTTAAGTGTACGCCCTTATGTTTTACTATTATTACATATACATGTAAAGTTTTTTTTTTTTACTTTTTACTTTAGCATTTTTTTTAAGACTGTTTGTTTTTAGTTATATGTGCGTGCTTTAGTTTTTTTAAATTAGGTATAGCAACTGTGTGCGTGAAAGGCGAAAACGCTGTGTAAATACATAAACATAACAAACAATTTGCCAAAAATTTCAAATGTAACCTATAATAACTTGGAATGTACTTACATTAGGTTGGTCCAAACATATATACATCCCTCTATTAACGCTAAGTGAAATGAATTTAAGTTTTCCAATTTTTTGTTTTATATATATTTATAAATATATATATATATATATATATACATATATATATATACATATATATATTAGTTTTTAATTTTACGTTATCACTGGAGCATTGTATTATTTGTATGTATTATAAGCGCGATAGATTACTTTTGTTCGTTCCGTATATAGTACGGTTTGGAAATGCACGGTCACTCAACGCCTCTAAAATAAACATTCTCGGTTTTACGCGGGATCATAAAACGATTCTGCTATATTCCATGGATTATTCTAATTAACACAGTAAACAGCTATACGTATTGTCCTGAATTTTTTGTATATTCCTCAGCTCAGGCGAATAGGTACAAATTTCCGAGGCATTTGTGCGGCTAAAGGTATTCTGCAAACGGGTGAACGTGAGTAAAATAATTCAGAACCTCGCGTTGACCGAGAATGGGTTTATTTTATCCTTGACGCTCCAAGTGAGTAAGTTTCCTAATGTACTATGGATACAAGAGCCGTCAGCGTTAGCAAGCGTGAAAAATATAAAATATATTTGTTATCTACGAACTGTTATATCCATATTTCTAAAATTTGACCCAAATATTTGTCAATGTATGCATCTGATTGAAACTTTCTAAATAACGTTCCTGTACGAAAAAAATGAAAGAAACAAGATGATAACAAAGAGTGAGAAGATGTGTAAAGGAGCCCAATATCCTCGAAGTAGTCTTAGATATCATAAATGGACCAACCTAATGCATGTAGAAATGCTCCCCAATACAAGCTGTGGTGCTTAGTACAATAATGCTTATGAATATCCACATTATACAAAAGTTTGTATGCTTATATATGTGTATAAATATCCGAACAAATTTTGCTCATTCTCATAGTCAAATCTAGTTGTGATGGTAAACTAATTGTTTACAATCTCCTGCTTTAGAGCTATGTTAAAATACATATGACGTTGAAATACAGTAAACTATATATAAATAAATGCATGTGTCACTGATATTAGAAGAAACTTGTCGTGTTGCTTAAGTTATACGATCCTATTTTTTTATTTTATTTTTTTTTTTACTTATTTGCAATATTGTATTGCATTTCAATAAAGGCAACACCGAATGCTAGAAATTAAAACGTTTTTCATAATATATTCGAAATGTAGAAAATTTTGGGAAGCACCAGATTCTTAAAATGTATAAAATAAAGGCGATATTCAATGTATAAAACAATTTATTTTTGTGTATTATATCAAGCTATTGAGCAGGATAGAAGGAATCATCTTCGTTTTGTTGTTTTTTTTTTTAAGGCATCTTACATTCGTGGTCAGTGTAAAGTAATATTAGGTTATGTTGTAGGAAAGCTTAACAATGGAAGTAGTCACCATCGCTTGCCATTCATCGGGTGGCTTACGAATGCCTTTGTGGTAAAAACTTACCGGTTTCGAGGTGAAATATTTATCGATTCATTTCCGGATATTTTCAACTTCTGTGAAACCCTGACCTGTTAAATATGTCTACATAGACCCGGATAAGTCGTAATTCGAAGAGACAAAATCTGGAGAATACGCCGCAAAAGAAGACCATATGTCTTCTTGTTATGCTTACTCTGATGTTGTATCAATTTTGGTATTTCGAAGGTGTAGTCATACGAAAATGCTCCAATTTCAGGTTTATTATAAAACAGGGTTGTTAAGTCCTGGAAACCACACAGCCAGCAATGTCTTATGACTTATGATGTCTCTGCATTGTTGTTTATAATATTGACAATAAAAAGATAAAATTTTCGACGGTCACAGCTCAATTTTGAAAACTGGCTTGATCGGTTTAGAACCACCTCCAAATTGTACATTGGGTCAAGATGATGAACCTGAAAAATTCATTATAAAGCAATCCATGATCCTCATAGTAGTCTGAGCTGGACTCTCTGCATGTATATATACATTTGCATTAGTAGTAGTAGTAGTAGTTTCTGTTTTAAAGAAGTTGTAAAACCTATGTACTTTGCTCGGTTTAGTGCATAAAAAAGTCTATTAGCAATGTTCGAATATTCGTACTGTTGTCATAAGACAGACGGCAACAGTTTCAGAAAACATACGGAATAATTAATTTACGGTAAGCACACGGGTTGGGGTAACGCTAAATGAATTTTCGGAATTCTCGTTAATAAAGAAATTTAATTTAATATTTTTAGCAAGACCGGAAATTGCATATAACCGTAAATTTCAAAAATTACAAATTGCTATTATTGTAAACGATTTAGCAACAGTAACGATAATAAATTAAAAATTAATCAAATTTCAATATTTCTCTGAGTGCGCAAAATAAAATAAAATGAAAGAAAAACAATTGATATGTAGGTAAATAAGAAGTGGTCACAACGCGCGATGCTGTAGCGTCCGTTCGTTGTCGTTCGTCCATTGAATACATTAAAATTTTTTACAACCTTTATATAAAAATTTTAAATAAATTCATTAGTTTCGTTCGTTAATAATGAAATGAAACGATGCTGCCGAAGGAATGGAAAACAATATTTAATTATTGAATATCAAGAACGTGCGACGACTTTAAAAAAACACACACAAAAACAAAAAATCAGTTCAAAAGTCACATACTTTCGACGGAAACATCTTTACTTTGGCCGATGTTTGAAATGTAATTAAAAAACAGTTGGAAAACATGATTTCATATACATACATGCATGTATATATAGGTGAGCTTGTATAACTGCTTCATTCTTTACTTTTTACATCACTAAGGAGAAAGCGGTATACTAATGTCGTCATGCCGTTTGCATTAAATAGAAATGCGCATTACATATACGAAGACATATGAAGGCGTATATTTGATAACTCGGAAAAATTCTAAGCTAATATTAAGGGAACAATCGAGTGGATTAAATAAAAATTTTGGAATTAACATAATTATGGGTAGTTTTATGATGATGGTTATGGCTGTGAGGACAATTATTGGCATGAATGTTGAATATGATAATAAAAGGAAATATAGATAGGATTAATGTAAGCTTCTGATGCCTTATTGCCTAATTTCAAATGCTAAGCGGTGGCAACGTCTGTCCCCTTGTATTTCAACTTTCGAAAGGCATAAATACTTAAATCGAAACTTAAAACTTCCCAAGCGGATTTTAATAGCAGGTTACCACAGGTGAACTTTGGAAAGGAAAACAATCTCCCGTCAAGCTGTGGGAGAAATCAAATCCGCATGTAAACATGTTTAGTGAAAACTTATAGATTCTAGCAGGCATCTATATGGAATTTGTTAATATATTTATTCAAGTTTTAGGTAAAAGTGAGCTTGATCATCCCACTGATGTTACTACACAAAAGTGAACCTGATCATCAATTTCTTTCGATCTTTCTTTCGTAGGTTTCTCAGCATCGAAAATGAGTAGAATAATTTGATTTGTAACACTAAGAAGTGCATGTCGTAAACGTTTCAAACGGTAGTGACCTAGAATTGGGAATTGCTTTAAGGATTTAAAAATAGTTTCCAACTAAATGAACTAAACGATTTTCGCGGTTTTAGTTTATGTGATGGGTATTGAAAATTCGGTGTAAATTGTTTATAGTTTTTGTTTTTTTTGTCTTTTAGTAATGAATATTACCGAACGAAGAGATAGATAGACGGGCAACGAGATCGGGATACAGACAGAACAACATTTCAAATATTGGAAAAAGTAATAAATTCTTATCAAGCGACATCCGAAAGAGAAGAAAAACAAACTGAATAATTGCTTTAACAAACAACAAATTTACGAATAGCTGGCTAAGCAACGAGTCAGCCAACCGGACAAAGACAAGAAAAGAGAACAACTCTCATATATGCCTAGAACTGACATATGCGAGAATCTTATCAAATGATATTTAAAGCATAAAATGCTTGTGTGTTTGTTTACAACCAGACGCCGGTCATTCATTGCTGCGCATCTTGTTAAGGGCTCCTTGTCTTTCTGTTTCATCTACTCACATTGTAAACAATGTTTCAATATTCGATTAGGTATCGATGTAGTGGCCAAGAAGGCATTGGTCAATGCAAGCAAATACTTGCTTGCGTTGGCATAAAATAGCGTATGTATATATGTATAATAGGTGTTTTAGTGGAGCATAAAGCTATCGTTTTCTGCCATCGAGTGTCCAGAAGCGCCAGGAGCGCCTAAATCCAATTTAAGTGTCTTGCGTACATGACCATATGCTGATTGTGCATGTTATACAACACTAGCGGCATACGAAAGCACGCATCACGCAACGGGACGGACGACTAAAAAAAGATTAGGACAATGTTTAAGAAGGGTGACACACCGAGAGAGAAGGACAATTCATTGGTATATTTACAAGCTTACTTGCATACTTCAGATGTACATAAGGGCGTATATAACAATTGAGTTTTAATTTGAACTCCAATTACAAGCCATTATTGTTCTTATTGGTTTTCTCAGTTACTAGAAACGGTCAGTTAGTTAAGTTTAGCAATAATGCCAATTCCTTAAAAAGATATATATATATATATATGTATGGGATTTTTCTTACAGCATCTCTTTTTTGCATAGGATTCTTTCCCTTGACGTACGCTTCCACGTTCAGCAAACGTAAAAAAGTTTGCGTTGAACTCTGGGACCCCTGTAGGGTTATTGTCGTAAATCACACATTTAAATATTTATGCATATTTCTTAACTCTCCGAACTCTGCGCTCCACTCACGATAATAAATGGAGCGATCTATTTAAATTCAGAATGAATACTTTGCATGGCCATGCCATGTCTTTTAACTAACCAGCCGAGATATAATTAAAAGAATTTAATTTCCCTTTTTATGATATTTTAATTTATTTTCGTGTAAATCATGTGTAAATCGACAGTAGGGATAACCCTCTTGTACATACTCAAAAAATTATAAAATGAAAAGGAAAGAGATAAAATTCCGTAATAATTAAATTTTGATTTTTTGTATTCGGGGGTCATTTAAACTCAATGTCTACCTGTTCGTTTGGTGAACGAACGGTGGTTTATTATTCTTATGTCTCAGAGTGCCAATAAATTAAGTAGTCTTTGATGGCCCCTTTAAGTAAATACAAATGCTAATAATAGCAGCAATAACAACAACAGCAAAATCAATAAATTAACAAAACATGTGAAGAAACAGAATATAAATAAACGAAATTGGATTTCACAGCTTGTGGTCCGAAAATTGATCATAATTTTATTCGTTGTTCTCTTCTGTGTGTGTGGGTGTTTTTTTTTCTTTTTTCCTTTAAAGGTTCATTAGTATTTGTGTGCGAGTTGTGGAAACGCATAAAAGAAAAACAATCTGAAATCCATATATGCATGCAGCCTACACATATTTAAACTGGACCTGTGTTTTTATTATTATGGGAATCAGATAATTACTGCCGTACATTGTTGAATAATTTGTTGCCATATTGTGTTATGAAGAGAGGAGAGATTTTTATTTGTGACGTTTTACAAATATTAGAAAGAGAAAGCGCTATACATACATACATTTTATTAGATGTATTCATCAAATTAGTTGACATCTAAAATGATGCATAGTGTCATCTAATACCTTTTAATCCATTCTTCTATCCATTCTTTGTCAGTGTCTTTTAAGTGTTTGGACAGTTTGTTTGGACCAAAAAAAAAAAAAAAATGAAACTTCTGAGAGCATTTTCAAGACCCACGTTAAGTTTCTGAACGTGCAAAGTTTATGCCAGAGCCTGCATCAACAAATAAATCTTTGCTTAACTCTTGAAGCCTTTTTTTTTGTTTTTAAATAAAGAAACTTTAGTTCAGTTTATAGCTTCTAGAGAAATTACCAAATGGGATATTGTGGTCAATCTCCTAGAATTGTGTAGGCTCTTCAACGTGCCTCTGTTTCAATCGAATTTGGGTCGATTTTGTCTTTCCTGCCCAAGATGAGGGGACTCTTTGCCGATATGAAGCCTATGAAGCACATTATGCAATGATTCCTTG
>CCAG010009165.1:0-24408 GCA_001077435.1 Glossina morsitans morsitans | reverse complement strand
GCTATTTACAATGGCGGCAGTAAAAGTTTATCTGCGTGTGGAATCCTTTACGAACGTTTAGTAAAAACTATAACATGGTGTTCACCATGGAACATCAAAGGACGAAGACCTTAATGCCATCAATGCCAAAAAATTGACGCTTTATTTGAGTTGTGAAGAGACCATCTGCGATTAACTGGAGAATGAATAACTAGTGTACAAACAGTTAAAGTCATATTCGTATTGAAATGGAAAACTTAGAAGCAAGCAAGTGGTAGAGAGCATCATAGTTTGTGGCTTACATGGCGGCAATACGAATTAAAATTAAGGTAAGCAAAAAAAATTATTTCCTTAAAGCGAGTCATTTGACACCTACCATTTTTTGCTATGTTACTCTTTTATTAATATGCCGCTTGGGAGTTCTTGTAGTACGCAACTGTGAGCACCTTATAGCCTAACATAACAAACTGTTCAAATAAATTTGTTTTTTTTTTTTTTTTGTTTTTTTGTGAAAGAAGGCATGAGTTGTAATGAGTAATCAGTTACCACCACTTCCCCATTTCTGGGCATACACCTCTAAGGCTGCGGCCACCACTTCCCCATTTCTTTGCTTTTCCTCGATTCCTTCTGACTGTCAGCGTATTACACGAACTGGAAACATACCCTTAGTGATTGGCCATATTGGTTTGATCTCTTGACTCGTTTCCACTGCCAACGCGGCTTCAATGGGCAGTTAACAATGAAAATATCCGTTTAAGAAAAACACACTGAAGTCCAATACCCAATAGTTGTTTCACTGTATAGTGAAAAAGGCACAATTATTGTCAAACACACATACACAAACACAATTCTCTTAATAATATTTTTTTCTCTTTGTTAATAAATTACACGGAATCGAAACCTTCAAACTTCACCAACGGCCACCAGTCAAGAAATTGCAGTTGTGGACAATTAATTGGTCAAAAACGAACCGACAAATCGAACTGAGAAAGTTTTTTCTTAGTAAAATGGTGTGGAGTGAAAATAATGCAGCTGTCATTTGTACTTATCACCTTTGGTGATCTGATGCGACAATTTCCGAAGCAAAGCATTTCAATCTCTGAAGTATTTCTTTAGATTAACCTTTTCTTTACAAAATCTTCAAATAAGATATAATGCGAAGTGAAAGAATTTTCCTTATAATCGAATCTTTACACGATGTGAAAAATATTGTGGATGTGCTTTAATTTCTTATTTTATTCGTCCGTAAAAGAATTTAATTTTTCATTACAAGTAAATGCGAACAGATTTTTTTAAATCCATCCGCCAACACGAATAAAAATTTTATTAAAACAATCATGTACGACGGTCTGGGGTATAGATCGACTATTAAACAGCACGGTTTTGTTTATCTAAACGAAACCTATCCACGGTTTGTTTATCTAAACGAAACCTGGGCACCTAAGTGTAATAGTGTTTGATAAAAAATACTACATTTTTCTTAATCTAGACAACGTTTATCCGCGCAGAGTTACGTCAAGCATCATCACACGAAAGTAAAAAACCCTAACGTATCTATAACAAAAATTTAAAGTAACGATACAAAGGTTGGATTACGGATGTCTATCAAGCAATGTATATCAAGCATCGTACGATGCAAAGAACATCTGAAAGGAAGGAAAGTATACGAAGGTGTGATCAAAAATAAAGGTAACTTTTCAACTTTGGACGGCTACGTATACTCGATTTTCGAAATTTTTTTTGTTTTGGTTATGTCCCCAACATAAGTTGACATTATAAGCCATTGCGCACTTTTAATGTGTTTATGACAGGTTAGAGGTGTATATTCATATCATCTATATATATATATATATATGCGTAGTTCGATTACTTTGCCTTAGCTTTGCTGGCCTTTTTTACCCTGTAATTGTTTTCCATCCTACTTATTGGAGGTAACATTTGAGTATTATTTTAATGAATAAGAGTTCGTGATCGAACTCGTAAACTAATTGCAAGCAATTTTTTTTTTTTTTTTTTTCTAAATATCTTGTTTTTCATTTCCTATGCAGACGATGTTGGAAACTTGACTTGTTGCATTCGTTATGAACAATTGTTTCATGTATTTTAACTGATGTGGTTGTGTAAATGCTAAAAACTGAATGCTTGCTCTTACATGTCACTAAGAAAACAAACCCCTTGGGTTTCGCTCTTTTTTTTATTCCGGAGATAATTATGTGATATTAACAGCTCCACCCCAAGAAATGTTATTTTGTTCGCGTTTATTGACAGGTACGCTTTCCTGCATTACTGCGTTACTGGGTCATGTGTATGTATATATGCGTATACGCGAAATGGTCTTATTAAAACCCCCAAGCATATTGGCGCGTAATTTTTAATTTGATCGTGATGTGCACACAAAATCATTGAACTGAATTTGCTACCATTTGATGATTAGTTGATGTTGTGATTCTCTTTGCTGATACACTTCGCTGATAAAAATCATAAATTCCGGCTGTATACATGAACGGCTTTTGCCTGCATATCGGCGGTCGGTCAAGACAACGGTTTCACTTTTCGGTGAGTTTTCTTTTTGTTTTCTCTCCGTTGTATGCTTTTAGTAAAGCATGGCAACAGCAATCTCCTCAGGGTTTGTTTTACTGCTCCTTTAGAATATCTCTCACAAATCAAAGTACACACACACACACACACACACACACACACACACACACGCACCCGTTGCATATATATGCTCGCGTATATTCTTAGCGCAACATGTTGCTTTTTAGTTAGTTTATTTAATTTGAGATCTTTTGACAGCTTCTTGTCATATAAATTTAATTGAATTTACATTTTTATTAATTGTCTTTTTTTTATAATTTGCCTTTGAACGCCCCCTTGATGGATCGCTGTCTGGAGCAACGGATTCTTATTGACTATCTACGCATAAAAGTTGTATGATTTTGCTTTTTTTTGATTTTATTTTTATAAAAAGAAACAAAAAAAACAGGTCGTTATAAACAAGATCGTTGATGGATTGTGGCAACTAATTAAAATTTGCTTCAAGTAGATTTTAATTGCATAAACGCCCCTTACTGCTATTACATAAATATGCGCATATCTAATTAAGAACAAAGATGGAATTTTCATTAATTTATATGCAGATAACTATGAATTCTAACTTATTTAGACGCATCTACATTCATCAACTTTGAAATTTTCGATTCATATCGAAGTCTTCAAGGTGGTTTTGCATTTCATTTAGACCGTATCTTATGGAAGTTGTTGTAAGAAAACATGCGAGATTAACTTAGTAGGCGGACGAGATACGAGACTATCACGTAATGCAACGAAAAATAAAACTAGTAAGTAAGCGTCTTGTAAACAACGCTCGCGTTATCATGAACGGCACTTTTCTTGAGATATTGAACGATACGGAAGATTTGCTGGACTCATTTGTTTGCCACCAATTGCTAAACAACAAAAAGAGCAAAATGTAGAAATAAAGAAACAAAAATTAAAGAAAATAATCTACAAGTGAGGAGCAAAACAAGTAAAAACACTGTGTTGGCCAGTGGCAGTCCGCTAGCGCACAGTTGTTCGCCTCACAACTTTACAAAATAAGATGTTACATGTGGGGAAGTGGCCAAAAAAGTGGTTCGAACTGAGCCATATTCAATATCGTGCCGTTCTTAGGCCGAAGCACTTCCGTATCCCAAACTGCGCTAAAATACCTAAAATATTTCGGCCTGTAGGTGGAACACAAGAGAGAAGACAGACAGACGGACAGACAAACTTAAAGCGGTCGATATAATAAAAGGTGTTTCTGTCCAAAATCTTTCAGGATGTTACGTACATTCACACAAACTTATATCCTTGTGCGACAAGTGGTGTGGGGTATAGAAAGCTTAAAATGAATGATGTAACAGCAGATTGTATTGATTTTGTGTACCGAGCCTTCCATCATAACTGTTCTAGTCTGAGCGCCATTTCTGTTTTCTCTACTTGAGTGTGTTTCTGGCTTGCATTCGTACTCAGTGTTGATAGCGTTTGTGTCTTACGCCGTCTGTCGCTTTATTTACAAAAGTGTGCACTCGTTAAATGATTTTACTTGCGCATATAGACACTTGCAATAAAGAAATTTATTTACTTATGGAAATATAAGTATGTACATCAAACTTTATTTAAAAAAAAAAAGAAAAGGAAAGCAGAAAATCGAAGATCATCGACTTGGCAGCATATCAATATTTAATGTTGCCAAATTTGGCACCGATTTGGTACGAAAACAGATTTCCATGTGGCTTCACCAAAATTGGGATTGGATTTTGATTTCTCACATTTGGCATGATTAACTTAACCCAGCACTTCTCTGCCTTACAAGTTTATGACGGATATAAAAAGAGTTGTCCTACATATCTCAAAGTCTATGCTAAATAGACCAGAATCGTAGTTTGTTTTATTAATTCCCGATTTCATACCGCATTTCTATCCTGTCCAGTCTTCGAGCGAATTGTAGTATCGTGGAAGGCCTTAACACGTTTTAGTTTAGCTTGATAGACTTTGAACACATATTTCTCTATCCGCTGATTAATTTTTCGGAATTTGTTTCAAACCTTGCGTTTTTATACCACTGTGAACATGAATAGGTGGAGGAACGACGCCTCTCGGTAAGTTTCAAAGCCCGTATTGATCAAGTATTTTCTTAAGCTTTTTTCTCTTTTTACATTGCAGGTAAAGCCATGATTTTATGTAACACAATGTATCTGAATCGTTGGCAAGTGTACTCAGCTTCTGATTCGATTAGTATACCTTCTATCTCGTCTCTTGAGTTGAATGAATTGTGTTGCCATAAATATCGAATAAGAGACGAGTCATACAAAGATGCGATCGGATGTGGACTTTGTATGATACCTGTTTTTCGGTATTACGTAGAGGAAGTAAGCCCATCCTTATTGCGGTTGCTAATAACAACAGTAGCACACTAAGCGGGTAAAAAAAATTCGTGTAAAAAGAGAATTGGGTGTATTCTGAATCCAGGCTGTGCCCACACCCACTACCTTTCTCTACCCACTTCTTTTTGATCACCCTATCTCTCTCTCTCCCCCGTTTCCTTTGTGACCATCACCAGGCTGCACGGCTACGCGGCACCCCCTGAGTGGTCGGTCGAATAGATGCAAAAAAAAAAGATGTCAAATAAGATAATTGACAACAATTTCAAAGCTCGCTGTACTGAGTAGTCTGGTATTTATTTAAATCCAATGCGGCGACTTGTCCGTGCTGTGTTTGTTTTAAAAAGTCTCCATGTGTAGAATGAATAATGTATGATTTTAATTAATGAAATTTAAAGTTGATTTAAAAAATTAATGCACAGTAGGGAGTAAAACCGCCCATATCCGTTTTAACTCGAATGTTAGTTTTCTTCTCATTTATGCGCACATGCGCACGAAAGTCTATGTTTATAACTGCGTGTAAGTGTAGATGAGTTTTTATGTAAGCAATCAGGGTATCTTTCGGTTAAGGCAGTGCATGTGCCTTTAGTATATCGATATGATGCAAGTACACCTTTTGCATGCGCGTGCATAGTCTTATGTAAAGTGGGTGTTGCCTTAATAAGAAGCTATTGAGCATATCGGTTTACAAGTTTTACAAGATCGCAATGATGATGATTGCGTCGTAACAGATTGCAATGGAATTTTTTAATTAATTCAACAGATTTTTAAGAGCTTTATAAAGCTCCTGTATATACGTCTGTTTTTCTTTTTTTTTTTTTGTTCATTTATTTGTTTTGGGATTTTTTTTGCGTTTGTTTTTTTCTTCTTTTTTTTTTTTTGAGTTTTTGCTTCATTTTTACTGTTTGCTGAAATATGATTCTAGCTAGCTCAGAAGTAAACTGACCGGTAAGTGGCAAGATCCTTGCAACAAGTGGGCGTTACTTGACGTATACACCCACTTAATTAAAGTAAAGCAAAATCTTACGTTGTTATACATTCAGGCATTGTAGGCATTTTTTATATATATGTATATGTGTATATCATATCATACTAAAGGCAATTTTTAACTAACCAAAAAGTTCTTATGTAAACATTTTTTAAAAATTTACTCATCGGCTAGTACGTGATAGTATGCAGCTGTCGTATAATGCGAATAAATATTTTGTCGTCAGTTTATTAGTCACATTAGATGATTACAATCACATACACAGAATCGGCAGAAGCAAAGGACACAACGAAAGTTTTCCATTAATAAATACATTAGATGTTCATAAAGGCTATTGGTTGAGGTTGTCTTATTGATATCAGAATCAGAACGAATGGATCAATTATCGAGCTTCCAACATATGGTTGTTAAGGTATGTAAATCTCTAAAGCTTTTTGGTGTCTTTTATTTGTATGAAAAGATCTTTAAACAGTTTTTTTAGCCAGTGTAGCTTTTGATTTGACAACGGCATACATCTCTTTCTAGCAAAATGGATAATTTTGATCCACTCTCTTTGTGGAATTACCACACTCGAAAAATGACGGTTGAAATATGTCACAAACATTTTTTTTTCGATTTGGAATTTGGTGCTAAAAGTCCTCACTCACACAAGAAATAAGAAACTGAGACAATCCCAAGAAAAAAGCCAACAATTTTTACTACTATTGTCCATAACTTTCTATCCTACAAAGGTATTTCAGACATTCGTCAGAACTATCTGCAAGCTCGTTGCAAGAATGTTCCCGATCCGTTAATTAATATGACAATATTTATGCCAAATTGCTGCGTCTTATCTGCAACTGTGGTCACTCCACAAAGACTATGGGTCAGTATATGCAAACCACTGGCAGGTGTAGTATTCACCGGCATTTGCGATTATAAGAGAGAGTATAAGAAAAACAATGGTAAGAGAAAAGGGAGAGGTAGGCAGCTTGAAAGGGATCTTTTAACATTGACCTTATGTTTAATCCTATCATCTTGCAATGCGATTTAGCCATAGGTGAGTAAGTTTCTGATGTTATACATTTAGATGTCTATAAAGCCTTAATATCTTCTAAAATCTAAAATCATTAGAAACTGTTCTCTTAAACAAGCTTTCTTTTTACAGTTGTACTTGGTTGCGTTGCCAAACTTTGACTTCTCTATGTGAAACTAGTTTACTTTACGCTTCGGATAATAGTGTGAGTTATATTTATGACGACTTGCTAAGCTTTACATAACATGGTTTTTTGGTAATATCATGTTCTTTGGAAATAAAAAAGTCAAGCGTGGCAAGCATTAGTTTTTTTGCTTAGTTACACGGACAGCATTGCTAGACCGTGATAAGTCATAAGGGCAAACAAGTGTAATTGGAATTAGTTGTGCACGTCCAATATCCGGGCAGCCCTTTTTGGCGTAGTCAGACGAATATAGTGTATTAAGAGTTGCTCGGAACAAAATAAACAATCACTAAGGCACGCTATCCACAATAACTGAGCTCAGAAAAAATATGTCCAATAAAAGTTACAACTTTGCAAGTGAGGAAAGTTGTCCAGAAAGAGTAAGCGGTGCTGAGCTGAGTATGTTATATTTAACAAGTAATCCTTCCGAGTTGATACCCGGTCCACCTGATGCCTTCTTGTTTTTGAAATTTTCCCATCTTCTCTGAAAATAGTAGTTTTGCGGGTAACCTCAAAGAAGAGGTGGGAAAAGTATGTAGCTGGTAATGGACAACACTTCCAATAATAAAATAAATTCGTTTTCTATAAAAAACCAATAAGGGTTTACTTCCAAATTTGAAACTCTCTTTCACTCCTTTGTGCCCATTTCCTTCATCTTTTCCAAATTAAATAAAAAAAAAAGTCATTTTATGGGTTTCATAAATTTTGTTCTTTCGTGGTGGTGCTGTCGTTGGATTCAACTCCTTAAGGGTTTAATTTCTACCTACATATATATAAGTTTCATTTACATACAAACATGTGGTGAACAAAGTTATTTTCTTACTAATCCTGCACTGTCAGCTTTCAAATTTGTCTCTTTTGCGTTTGTCAACACTTTACCGCTCAAGTGATGACAAATTCAAAGGTTGCGTACATTTTGAGGCAGCTTATATAAGGATAATTAATATGTGAAAAAATAGGCCATTTAGATAATAAGACACCCATACTCGTAGTTGCCTCTACAATATTAATAAGCCTTCCATTTGTAGGGTTTTTGGTAGAGTTTTTATACCATTCTTTGCTTGCTTTTCCGTTAGTTGCAGTTGATCCTTTTTTTTTTTTTTCTTTAGTAGGAAACAGGCATATGAACGTGCATGCCGCAATGCTGCATTATCGATATAATTTGTCCTAGGAATAGAGAGTTAAAGCTCTACTTTTATGTTTTAGTGGACATGAATTCAACATAATTTTTTTTTTTGATCACAATTCCTTGTTTTGTTTGTTTGTTGTTGTATATGATAAAATTAATAATTGTGCTATTACATCTGTCTTCTGAGCAACATCACAGAGACGTCATAAGTTTGCTCTTGCCTAACAATCGTATTTTAGAAGTATGACTATGCAGTGTTTTTTTTTGGTGACTATTCCTTTCCGGAATACTTACATTGCCACAAAGTACAAAGCGCCAAAGTTTCAAAAAAAGAAAAACTAGAATGAAAAGATCACAAATTCTATGCGTAACTCAAAAATTCCTAATTTCGCAAGTTATGCGATCTTTCGTCTAGAGGCTTTTCTCTTGAGGTGACGTTGCAAAATTTGCTCAATTGTTTCTTTCTTTTTTAGGCATTAGTTTGCTTGGGTAAAGCAAAATATCAGAAGAAAGTCTATAAAGTAGATATTAACATAATAATTCCAATCGATTTCATTTCCTTGCCAACTCAATATATAATAAAAATTGCGTTTATATACAACACTCTAACCTTTCCCTCGGGCGGTAAATATAAAAACATATTTGGTTATGCTGTACTAATTTCATGTCCGGTCCTCCGTACCATGTAATGATTAAAGCAAATGCAGTGATTAAAATACGTGTACGAAATACAAAATTGTTTGTTGCACACTTAAAAAAAAAAGAAAAAAAAAAAAACAAATTTAAAAACTTTCAAATCTCTTTAGGACATACATACAAGATGAGTCTTCCAAAAGCTCAACTTACGTTCATTACATTAAATAAATTGTTTGCTGTAAACTGCTGCAAAACGAAATAGTGACAGAATTTAGGTTGAACTTGCTGGTTGTAGTGGTAAATGTGAAAAGAATTCTTTTACCGAAAAAGGACTCTTTTTCCAATTTTAAATATTCAGAAATGGTGAAAATGAAGGTGACCGACAAAACCTATAAATATGCAAGAACGAGCGTCAAGAAACGTGTGCTGCATGGAACGTGTCTTCCATGCGCGCTTATTTTACTTTCTTCATTTCCCTCACTCTTCCTCTCTCTCTGTCTCTCTCTCTCTCTGGCACACGCACACACACACACACGAACACACACATATGCTCTTTCTCCGTCTCCGTCTCCGTCTCCTTTTCTCTTTATTTACATTGTTCTCGTATACCGTTGACTTTTTTAAAATCGTAAATGTAATTGCGTGACGCGCAGTAACCAAATAACAATCATCCTCATCATCATTATGAACATTCAATGGCGGATGCTGGGTATATCGTTGCGCTTACTTAAACACGAGTATGTGTGCATATTTGCTGTTGAAGTAGAGGCGGTAATTAACTTGTTTCGATAATTGCTCACATCTTGACTACTGTTTCATTGCTACTGTTGCAGAATTGTGCGCGCATGGATATGAAATTCGTGCAATGAGTGCGGCATTCCATGGTCTGTGCCGATATAATTATCCATCAGGATGATGATATTTCTAAAAGCGCTTAAAACATAGTACATTGCATCTTAAAGTGCAGCTTGAATATCTATGGCAGCAAAAATTTTTGAGTAATGGGCGTGTCAGTGAAAAAATCGAGAACTTTTCCTTTTTTTCATTTTTAATTTATTAAGTTTTTTTTTTTTTTTTCAAATTTTTACTTCACTTAGTCGTTTATTGGGTAAAATTGCGAGTGGGCAAAGAAAATGTGTTGAATTTGTAATCTTCTCTGGCAAATATCCTTCACTCCGATCTCTTAGAATTGGTTAATTTCATGCAACTTTTCTTTTGTTTGGATCAGGATTCCATATCCTTCTCAAAGCTGACGTGCATAGATCGAATTTTAATTTTATTTATCTCAAATTTTATGGCTTCTTATCTAGTTCCACAAAAGGCAGATGGACTAACAGACAGACTTAAGGAAATTTCTTCATATATATATATTCTGTATTAATCCAATAACTGAGATGACGGTCCTCAGTAAGTATTTCTACATGTCACTAGCGGAATAATAAAATCAATCATTCAACAAAGAAGAAGATTTGGTCACGAAATCAAACTCATTGCAATTGAAATTTCATAAATTTATGCAACAGAAAAACGTAATTAAAAAATTTTTCAGAATTTTGATGCCATTGGAGAAATTGAATTTATTCAATTTTTATGCATAAAAGGATTCATGAATGTGAAGAAAAAAGAACAGAAAAAAAAAGAAGAAAAAATATATTAAAAATAAAAAAAAAAGCCTGCAACCAAACGATTCGTAATTAAATTCACAACGATTCCTTGTCGCGTTGACGTTCTTGACTTATGAAGTTGTATTTTTGGTTATTTCATTTCAATTCTTTTTCTTATGGAGTATATTTTTGTCCATCACATACCAGAGATTCCATTTGCTTTAGTTCGGTAACTGGTAAATGGTTTGAATGGTTAAATGTATTCAGAGAGTTCGTTAAAGGTAAGTAAAAGTTATACTTAAGTTTTACATTTAAAGCAAATTTTCACATTTTTGCTTATTTCAACATTTTGAATGAAATTAATAAAAGCTTAACCATTGGCAAAGTGACTAAAGGTACAAGTTTTCAGTTAGCGTATTTTGACAAAAGATATATGGAGCTCTTCACGATCTCTGCAATCTAACGATGATATATATATAGATCATATATCATATATATGTATATATATATATTCATATATATAGTATATATGTATGTATACAGTCGCCCAATAAAGTCTACATACGGGACGAAAAAGCTAAGGTTTCCCTTATTAAAAACTGAATTGGGGTAAAGAATCTGTTGGTAGCCATGACTTTTGCAAAAAATGACACTGTAAAAGAAGTTCAAACAAACGAATGGATCATTTAGGATCCACATGAGCCACAAGCAATCTTGACCTTTGTGTTGGACATTTTGAATTCACTATTTTGGTTAGTTTCTTAAGGGCGTCTGAATAGTTTCCTCTACATACGAAGCGGTTACTAATGAGTTTTTTTTATGGGTTTTAACCATTGTATTATTTTAGTGCGTGAGTCAACAGGCTATTGGTTGTCAACAGATTTATCCGGCATCGGTTTTTGGATAGGTTTGCATATTCCACTTTTATTGCAAAAACCTATTTCATTAGCGAGTTTCAAATTTTTCCATGAACAACATTTTAATTGCTTTAATTTATTTTTCAGAGGCATCCTTTTTGATATAGTATGTGCAGTTTATTAATGTGACATATGTACAAAATATATGGCAGATTAAAATTGGATTGGCTTAGTTCATCTTAACTTAACATCCAGTAAAAAACATTGAATTTGTAGCACGTGAAGAACGCAATGAAAAAGCGAATGATAATCTTTTTTCTATTTTTTTTTTTTGCATAAATTTTACCGACAGTTGTTTCAATTTCAAGCAATAGTAAACTTTAACGCTTTTGATGTAGGCCGACGACACCAATGTATGAAACATGTGTGACGTAGTCTTTAACGTTTAGCGTCTGCACTACTTTGCCGGTTTATCAGACTAAATCCAAAGATTTGTACCCTAATTCACAGGCGATTATCGACGCTCTTCAGCTTGCAAGACAATACTGCAAGAGTGAGGACGTATTCCAAGACTGGAATATCAGGTATAGAAATTTGGATATGATATAAATCCTCCCTTCTGGGTAAGGCAGGGCCCATCTGCACATCTAATTCCTTAATGATCCCGCAACTGTTGCAAGCGCAGTCAACACAAGAAGAGCCACGCGAACAGAAAAGCCACACTCAGCACTCAGGTCTCATGCGGTTGTTTAAACAAAGTATTTGCTTTGCGTTTTCTAACACGAAAATGCACGAAGAACTTTATTAGGTGAAGCAGTGTAGGGTATTTGGTAGTCGAAACATCGAAAACTAAAAATATCATAATCTTATTAAAATAAGGGAACTTAAAACAACAACTTTGATGAAAACTGGAAACAAAGACTTACATTAAAATCCACTTAAAATTATGTGGACACATGACAGACAATGTTACACGAACCTTAACTATTAATACTTTATGCTGTGTACGCTAGTAGGAGATGATGCCTTATTCTCATCGAAAGTAGTACATTTTCGTTGCATTTCTTTTGAGACGGCCAGTAGATAAATTTGGAAAAACGTCCAAGCAGGTGCCGCTACTCATATGCAAAACGTTAACATTTATCATTTTCTCGGCCCGGAACAATAAAAAAATTATTGTATTGGCACGAATAGGTTTATGCAGAAACATTATAAGTTTTTAATTAAACTGTTTGTGCTAAGTTGAAAGACGGCCTGAAAAACATAGACCTTATGATTTATGTTAATTTGTAGTATGAAAAAAGTTTATATAATGAAGAAGAAAATCCATAAATTTTATAATAAAACAATTTATTATTAATTATATTAATCACATTAATTCGTTACGACATTTAATTAACACAACTCACGCAGCTATATGTAGATAAATAACTAAGCAAAACAAGAGAAATAATTATATTCAAATTACTTGAACCGGGTATCGATGAATATATTAACTGTAGCATGGAAGTCAAGGCGTTGGAATGTAATTCACAAACAAACACATGTAAGCCTATATATAATCGACGGAAATTGCAAGTATTTAAATTCCCTTTTATCTATCAATAACAGGTCTGCTCATTATGGCATTCATTTTGAAAACCTCTTAATTGTTGCAATTGACCAAAAAAATTAGTTTCAATGGACATCAGACTGACTTTAGCTCTATAACATAACATAAGCAAGTAAAATACAAAAGTTTAGCAGCAAAATTAAGATATCCAGTGCTTAAGACAGACCTGCAAAAGACAAAAAAAAAAAACACAAATTAACTTTTGCTTTTTACGCACATGTCGTTCTTGTCGATTATTTTATACGCTTTTTTTATACTTTTCCTATAAAACCATTGAAATATGGCGCGAATTCAAATTCGCTTAAGAAAAAATTAATTTTCATATCAACCGCTTTATGTATAAATTTCAAGTTATATTTTTATACGATTTGGCAGCACTTTGTAGGTAACATTCTAATAACACATTTTTTCTTATTTTGATACGACGCTTTGCTAATTGTGGGACGACTTTCTGGAAGTCTTGTTAAAGAAAAGTCGAAAACGCATAATAGAGTTTAAAATTGTTGGTAATAGCTGCGAATGAGTCCATGAGTCCATGGACGATTTAGTTAATTTTCCCTCTTAAAGAAGGGTGAGAAAGAACTTAAGGCCACATTTACTTTACTAGCTACAGTTTTAAGGACGTAAATGAGTTTTTACGTTCTAGACAGGCAAACAGGAACGGTAAGTGCTCAGGATCTCGCATATTACTTTTCTCTGCTCTTCGAGGCGGGTTGCTATTTATGCTCTTTAAATCTGTCATTTTATATTTGAAATGGAAAAAGTAAGCAGCCATTAGGCGGTTGCGTTAATTCTGGCCATTTTTTCACTTGAAAAAGGGAATTGCGTCTTTCTTATCGCATGTAAACGTCTAAAAATTGTTGATTTATTGACTGTGCTGTCCGAAAGTTCCTTGAGTTTTTGAGCTGGGGTTTCGTTCACTAAGTCAAGCGATTCACTGCCTTCGAACTGCTTTGCTTCTCTAGACCGTTCTTTGTGACTGATCCGTTTTTAAACCGTTGGAGCTAAAATCAATAATCGCGATATAACGGAGCAGCATCACCATAAGTTTCCAAAAGTGTTTGATTGGACTTCGGCAGCAGATTTCTTCAAATCAAGCATTAAAAGTAAAGAACGTCGATAATGCAATTTTGAGCATTCGGTGATTAGAGTCTGTGCATAGTAATTACAGTAAAAATTGCAGCTTTAGTGACGCTACTTTTGCAATTTTAAAAGCAATGAATGAATCTGAGTTTCGAGGGTTGTTTAAACGTTGCCTTTTGATAAGGCAACATACGTAAACAAACGTACGTTGGCTTCAAATATGTTATGATGGCTCTTATCTGTCGCTAGACATTGTGTGAGTGGTTTGTTAATTTTAAACATTGTCGTACGGACAAAGATGATGCCGAACGCTGATCCGAATTCGGCAGTTATTCCAGAAAATATAAAAAAGAAATGTATAAAATCGTTTTGGAAAACGGAAAGATATCAACAACAGTCAGCACATCTATCATTTTGCATGAACATTTATCCAAGAGGAAGCATTCTTCGTTTGCTCACTTTTGACAATAAAATGTTGATGGTTCAAAGCGCTGTCGGGCACTGCTTAGACGAAATAAAAAGACTTTTTCACAATGGATAAAGTGTGAAATCGTCACTACACTCCACGGTCAACTCGGTAATCAACCGATGTTGTGAAACATGCTATATGTCTGCAAGTGCCGTGCAAGTGCAATGAGTTCGGAAGATTTGAGGGAGTTTTAAACTTTGTCTCACGGACACTTACACCACAGACGATTACACCCAAAAGAAGTGCACATACTTACGGAATCCTATGCCTACGGCTCACCCTGCTCTACCTATGATTTCCTTCGGCCCATGATGTCTATGGTCTAAAGCCGGGGAAGCCTTCTGTAAGCAATAATTCGACTAGGAAGGTTATGACGTCCGCCTGAAATGGGCATGATATCATATTCATCTAGCTGTTAATCGTTTTGAAAAGGCACACGAGATCAACTGGGAACACGGTGAAAGCACAACGTTTTTATAGATAGACAAAAATTAGAGCGATATACTCTGCTATAGTTTATATATTCCCGACAAAATGTCTTTATTTTTTAAGTCATAGAACAGTTGTAGACAGTTGTAGAACAGTTTTCTTTAATTTATACACAGAAGTCAAGGGAAAGAGTAATAAAAAAATTTCTATTCTAATGCTTGTACCTTTGGCGATTTGACTGATAAGCGCAAAGACGGATTAGATTCAGAAAGAAAGAAATTAAATTAGTTAAGATGATCTAAGAAATGTTAATCCTACAAAATTCGTTTAATTTACTCAATTCATATTTATATATGTATTCTAATTGTTGAAAGTAATTGATGCTGTTTCTGCTTTAGAAGAAACTTCACACTTTTTATATAATAAATTAACAAGAAAGAGATTTAGAATTGCGTATAATTAATTTTTCCTTTATGTCGGTAGCTTAAAGGTAAGAAACTGTATTTTTCGTCTAATCATTCAACTTTTATATGAACTTACATAATAACAATTTGTTCGCAAAAAATCAAAAAAAAAAAAAATAATTTCCTAAATAAATAAATAATAAGAACGATGTATGCTTTTGTTGCATATATAAATGAATGCGTTTTCAAAATGCACATACATGCGTACATATATCTTAATTCAATTTTACCACTATCAAAGTGTTCTTATGTCGTAACATGCTTTAGACATGCCACCCTAATGGATTTGTTTTTACTGATATTCATTTATTGAATCCTTGTAATCAGTAGCAGACGAGACACCACAATAAAACGTTCAACATTCATTTCAACTGTATCACAAGCCAAGCACATGTTCGTTGTGGTATCTTTGTTATTTTTACACACTACATATTATAAAGCAATATACGCCAATACGTACGGTTCGTTAACTAGTTTGTAAGATACACTGAAAAAAAAAAAACAAAAACAATAAGTTGCATATATTTAGATAAATCTGTTTTGGATGGTGAGAGAGAAGAGAATCAGGTAAACGGAAATTTTCAGTTTATTGAATAAATTTACACTTTGCAGTCTCTGTGTAGACCAACTACTGGAGTCGTCTTAATTCGAATGTTTTTACTTTCATACACTTGCATGGTTATATGGCATTTTAAAAAAAGTTTGTTGTTTAAGTCTTTTGTTTTCGTTTTCATACAAACCACAGGGGGTTTATTAAGTTTACCAAATACGTGTGTAAGCCATATATATGGCTGTATATATAAATGGCACATTTAGTATCTGTCCGTCCGTCTGTCTACTTATTGAAATTACGATAACGACTTTGAAACCTTGTTTAAATATCAAATTTGGAATTAAATTTTTCTTATTTGCTCTAACCAGTTGACGTTGGAATATTAACTAAATTGCATAATTAGTAAAAGTGTGATAAGTGGGAAGGGAGCGTTTCAAAATCTCCCCAGCTGGTGCTGGAAAAGTTTATTACTTTTAATAACCAAGCTATAAAACTTTATATTATTTATTTAGTTATATATGTGTATAGTAAGGTTTTTATCGGCAGGAGAATCCCCTGTGACGACTGATTTTTATATGGATACAAATGTAAACTTTCTTGTCTACAAAGTAGTTTGCATTGGATTCAATTGCGATTAGTAGACTATGTATGCAGTCCGTAAAAATCTTTACGAGGACATTTTCTTCCCAACTCAATGTTGAAGTGGATTTAACTAAAAATTCTTATGTGCTTTTTCTTACAAATTCTCTGACGGATTATGGCTACACTTTAATCATGAAGGGCCATTTTTTTCGAATTTACTTACGGAAGATTAATCAATGTATTGAAAAAAGGTTTTCACAAATTTTTACGCATTTTTTGTGGATCATGAAAAAGTTTTTAAAAAACAATAAGTGGACGAGCCCTGAAGCCATGATTTCTTATTTAAAACAAAAGATAAAAATAATTCTTAAAATGCTAATCAATATCTTTTGAAATAATTAAAAAAAAATATTTTGACGATTTGAGAAAAACAAAATTTTGTTGGAAAAAATCTGTTATCAAAATCAGTTAATCGACCAAAGAAGTCCTATTCCCTTTACTAGATAGTATTACCATCAAGCTACAGTTGTAATTTGAGGACAAAGGATTGGGAATTGAAATTGGGAATTGGAAATAATTATTTTTTTATTTATTATTATTATAACTATAAAGCCATAGGCCAATGGACTAAGCTATAAGATATGTAATTATCTCGTAAAAGGGAGTTTATCATATAAGTGCAGTTCGCCTGGAGGGCTACTAATGTACTAAGCAGTTTTAGATTGTGCTTGAAAATACGTTGATGAACGACTTGCTTATATAGCATGTATTTCTCATGTCCTTCTCGGTGTACTATGGTTTTTCGGTCTTTATGCTTATCTCCGTGGCAAGAAAGTTAAATTTTAAAACTTTCCTGCAAACATCTGGTTCTAGGAATAGGAATTCGTTCATTTTATATATTCATGGTCGGGAAATATTGTACTCAAAAATTTTCATAAACAGATTTGTATATAATTAAATTTAGATATGATAGATATATGTCGCAACATTTTTTAAATAGGCACGTTCTTAAAAAAGTACCGTTAGTTTTCAATACAATAAACAACAAAGTTTATATGATCTCCGTTAAAAGGTGTTTCACTGAGGCTATAGACATTTGGCAATGTCTAGGCCATTTATTCAAGGTCATTTTACTTCGAAATTTGTCCATACAATGTCAACTAACACGACACATATCGCTTCCATGCAATTTTCAAAAAATTTAGTTATTTATGGAAAAAGGGAAACATTAGGAAACATTTTTATGCCTGAACTATGAATTAGTATGACGCGAATGCATTCGTAGGACCTGATGAAATTCTGCGTTGTTTATCTGAAGTTAAAATGTGAAGTCTCCAAGATTATGGTTTCACAGTTGTTTTCGTACAACTAAGTGATCACTTCATGGTTCTAAACTTTTCGAATGGTAAGATGGGCGTCATCGTTGACTCTCTGGAAAGCTTTTGAGGATTGTTTATAGGAAAATCTCTTAGAAATTAAGGAAAAATTATTTTTTCATATTTCTTTGCGAAGTGAAAATGCAAAAAGTTTCTCAAATCCAACTATTGTCATGAAAGCGATTATTGTAAGTAGACCAATTAGAAAAAAGGATGGGCTTTAAAGATTCGTTATAAACCGATTACAATTTGTTTCTTCTTTCTCAGGCGAATATGAGCAGTTGATGGTGGCCGCATAAACAAATTTCTCATAAATGCTTGTGTTAGCACAATAAGACGAGTAGTGTGGGCTTTTGTTGTGTTTGCTGTGCATATAAGTACGAGACATTTTCAGCAGCACCATAATATTGTTTTCGTTGAGTGAAGCAGTGATGAAAAATTACATGATGCCCCTTGCCATCATGTTGTTAATTTTTATATTTTGTACCTTTGATAAGACGGATGTATAGCTAAGCGAGCGCGTACACATTCACGTGTGCTTGTGAATGTCTCTCCATGAGTGTGTTCGAGTGTGTGTGTGTGTGCCTTCATTTTTTCGATATCCATTCAGCACTAAATTAATGAAGTCTTATTTTGTTCATTTTGCTCTACACTCACATCGTCGCGTTGATATGTGCCGTGTGATCCGAAGCGTACGTTTCTTCTGTAGGACATTTAGTTTTTCTCGTTAAGATTATTCCAAGATACTTTGGCGCCAGAGTTTAATTACAAAAACAAAAACTGAAAATGCACATTTTATGAAATGAACTCACAAAGAAACAAAAGAGAAATAAAATGAAATCAAAAAAAAAAAAAAAAAAAAAAATGAGAAAAAAAGAAAAGGAAAAGGAAACGCGGGCATAAAGTGAGCAAAACAAAAAAAAAATAAATAAATAAAAGGCAAAGAAAAACGAACTTGATTTGATTTGTGCAATTAAAGCAAATTTCCCACATTCTCTACATGTGAATCAATTTCTATTGATCTAATCACGGGTTAATTGATTTATACTGTGCATTAGCAGCAAGCCTGTGTGTTTGCGTTTAAACATACACAAACATTCACAGGCAGTCTTACACACATACATGCTCTGCTAATGTCGCTGTTCACTTGTTTGATGAAATGCCGTTCATTTCATTTGCACAAAGATTTATATGGAGTCTGATTGATTTTTCACGGTGAACATGGTGCAGCAGCAGCAAAAGCATACAACGCTTATACGGTCGCATCGCTAGCAGCCACAATAATTGATTAACTCGTTTAATATCCTTTAAACGGATAGACTAAGCAAAGCTGAATGGATGAATTGTTTATGTTTTCTGTTTTCTGTTTTCTGTTTTCTGTTTTCTGTTTTCTTGTCTTATACTTTTTGCAACAAGTCAACAATTATTTCCTACATGGCGATGAAATGTTCAATTTATTTTAATAAGAAACACAACTTAAAACACAAGAAATAATTACATTTTAATCAACAATTTCCTACAATTCAACTGCAACACATTCGCAATGTGTGCGTTTTCTTCTTTTCCTTTTTGCTTTTTTTTGCTTTTTTTTTTTCTTATTTAATGTTTTGTTTTTGTTGCTGGCTGTTACGTTGATCGTTAGTAGCAACACTTCCCCTCTCATCGTACAAATGTTACATTGTGCGCAAAATAATTTTATTGCTCGACAGTCAAGTGAGTTATTTTTACTGCAGCAACAACAGCAGCAGGCATAAATTTTTCATGTTGTTGCTTTTATTGTTGTTATTGTTGTTGATTCATTGTTATTAAAATGTATGAATTCCTTTTGTTGTTGCTTTTCTTATTTAATAAAACTAAATTCAATTACCGACCACACGAAATTCCATTAATGAAATTATGGTCATTATGTGCAGTAAATTTGAATCCAATTAACACAGGTTGCAACCGATCCAACGCCGCCGTCACCACCATTACTTCATCGCCTGATGATGACTGATGCCTTTCGTCTGTGATGTGTGAGCGAAAAGTAATTTGAAATGTTTTTACTGCTTTATTTTTTACCTTTTATTTTTTTTTATTTTTCTTTATTTTTTTTTTTTTTTTTTTTTTTGATTTCAGAATGAATATTACAACATAACATTATTTAATGGAATATTTCGCGCCAACAATTTTCTTGTTCTTTTTATTTTCATAATAACAATATTTGCTTTTAATATCAAATAACGTAAACCGGCAAATTTGGGGGCAAGAAATAAAAAGCCGAAGAAGAGAAAGAGCAAGAATAAGAAGAAGAAAAAAGAACCAGCTAAGAAGGTATTTGGCTTAAGTTGAATTTCAAATATGCGCTATATGTGCACATGCGTGCACACTTAGAAAACTTCCATGTAAGACAATTTCCGTAGCACTTACAAGCCATATGTTTTTGTGAAAGGAAGTAAATTCAAAAAAAACAAGAGGAAGAAAATAAAGGGAGAAATGAAAACCGTATGGTTTTGTGAAAGGAAGTATATAAAAAAAAAGAAGAGGAAGCAGATAAAGGGAAGATATGCCCAATTTTGATCGAATCTTTTAACACTTGTTGCTTACTTGTTTCTTTAAACAATAGAAGTGCTCTGATACCGATGTTGTTTTCATGAAAAATATGTAGAAGCTTGACAAAGGCATGGAAGTTGTTCATGCTTAAGAAGGACTTTTTTTTACCAACTGTCTGAAACCTATACATAAAAACCCGTAAAATCCTTCAACGCAGTTCGCCTGCCATTGTCATTCACATAAACTCTCGCCTCTTAAATCCGTGAACCATAGCATATAGTGAAGAGCTTGCTTTATAGATCTTGTTTAATAGCGAACGTCTCCAATTGAGACCAACTTCTTACAAATAATTTGAAATTTGAAAAGTACTTTTTACCTTATTTTAAGTGGAAGCAAATGAGAAACATTTTAGAAAGTTGCAGTCAGACAAGGTAAATATATATAATCCTACTTCACTTCGTCTAAAGTAATGCTTCACATATCATCACAACTTTTCGCCATATAAGATTTTGCTTTCTATGACAATACTCATATGGGTCCGAAAAGAGGATCGATGGCTTATTCTACTAACTCTCACCATAAATAAAAAACTAAAAATCAAACCTTGTCACCATATAAAGACTACTTTTTTCTAGAAAAGGCGAAACCGCCACAATCCATCCACATTAGGCAAAGACATTTCGCGTATATTCAATTTTACTTACTTTCGCTGAGAAGCATTAAAAACGGAAACGTTGAAGATAGGGCTTTACACGTGTATGGAATTGTGCAAAAAATTGAATGAATTTTCAAAAGCGTTCGTCTTTAGGGCGCAGCATGTCAGAAATTGTACGCAAGATACGTGGGTAGACGTAACAGGCACAAGTAGATTTAGACAATGATTCTGAATTGATTAAGAAGATGATTTTTAATCCGTTTGTAAAAAGCAACGCGGACCTACTGCAAGTCATTTCGTTCATTCGTGCACCTATTATCACCGATATCCTACCGATTTATTATTATACCGAGTCATTAAAGATATATGTGGACTGAGATTGTCGTATTGATCATTGCTGGACGCTTTACCTTAATCGCGCCAGCTAATTGCATTAATTATTGACAGCAGAAACGAGTTGTGGCAAAATTGACGCAATGTTGTTCCCTTTCAATCCCATCATGAAAGCATTACCCTACGTGATGCGCCAAATTGTATAGCCTCGTCATCGACGACTATCTTTTGCGCACATTATAGTCATATGTGGCTCCATTGTCCGTTATCAAGCTATTAAAAAATTACCGCATTTCGTTTCGTTTCAGCAGAGATTTCCAAAATTCAGTTCAATAAAGTTTTCACTTTCAGTTCAACTTTTCTTCACACCAGTTGTTAGTTTTTAGTCAATGTATTGTTCCACAAAGACGCCATAGGACGGAGCTCTTTCGACCTCTGCAACTTTTTTTAAAACTTCATCGACTTTATCAATGAATTGTTGACCAAAGCGCGGTGCGCTTTTAACATCGACATATCCCAAATCCTTTCGATCGGATCGGTTTTGATAAAGCGTCATTAGCATAAATACTACGACTTCTTCTACAAGCCTGCGAAGTCGAAATGGCGTTGCAGAATAAAAGGACTTTTCTCATATTTTAGTTCATTTTCAAAACTCGTCTATCGTCGAGGGGTTTTCGAAGATGCAGACATTTTTGAAAGTGTACATATTTTCGATCGAAATCGAACTCTGAATCGGTGTAGGCATATCTGTACTTTTATATCCACATCTCTCTAAGATAAACATTTCACTAATCACCAAAATTATTATACGGGCTTTAAATTTGGTAAAAGCCATGGAAATTTTCCCACATAGATTGATATTACTGATGGGCCAAGGAACTGCTCACAATACAAAATAGCTTGAGAACGTTTCTGTTTTCGAAAGAAAACGAAATAGATTTTTCGCTTAGTCCTTAACAAGGCAAACTTCCACCGACATTGTCCGATTGATCGTGCAGCACGTGCACAAAAATGGAAAAACTAAGACTTGCGTTCATTTAATATCAAAGAATATCAGAGAGTATTGAAATTTAACATTTTAGTATTTTTTCTCTTAAGTTAAAGGTATTGTATAGTGAAAGAAGTGACCGCAGCCGAGTATAATTTGTTTGTGTACTTCATGAAATGATTTGATGAAAGGCTTGGACATTTCGCCTTTACTAAATATATAACGTAATGTTGCGCACCCCATGCGCGTTCCTATGAGTTTTGAACATTCGAAACTTTAATTCCCTTTCTGTGACGGATATAACCTATAATTTTATCTTGCAAGTACATTTGCATTTTCTTAAAGCGACGATGTATTGTATTCTTGTAATCAAGCCTGCTTTCAAAGAATGAAGTCATTTTGCATTGTGCACTATGTACATTAAAATTTTCATATATAATTATAATTATTTGTAATCAGTTTGATTAATTCATACAAGTTCATTTCAATTAAATAACGTTAAGATAATTGAAGGAGTGTCAAGTGTTAAGCAATTACCAATAATTGATATTAATTGATTTTAATTTGCTTATTCATATAGCAATGAACGTTGTTTATAGCAGTTCGTGTAGCTTTTCGATTTTAGCCATCCTAAGTAAGCAAAACTCTATTGTAACTTTAAGGAGGCCTTTGAAGGCCAGAAACATTTGCTTTTCTTTTATTTCATGTTCTATGCAGCAACGAAACGTACTGATCTATATAACATCAAGCAGACTATGCATTGAAATCTAGTCGTCTATTGAATTCGTTGAAGTGTGTACAGCTACTTGTCTATATGCTTTATATGTACGCCTTTTTTATTCTCAAACGATATAAATGTGATGACTCATTGACGCATTTGCATCTTATGAAAGGGAAGCGTTTGCTAGGTACTTCTTATTGGTCTGTTAAGACATTGCTGGAGCATTCTGTGATGCCTTTATCTGTAACGTGCATTAATCTTCATTAGTGAGTGGTGGTGCTTCCTAAAGTTAGTCCAGTTTGGTTGGTCTCGCATAAAGTGTGCTACAGCCCTCGAAACCAGTGAAAACAGTACATACTCCTAAAGCGGGCGATTAAAAGTTGAGATCATCAAAAGAATCAAATATCAGACCCAAGGTTTCCATTGTTCAGAACGAATATGTGATACCACAACGAGATAATATGGACTACTTTTTAGCGACCAGTTGGAAGAGAAATATGAGCCATGTGGTTTCGTGCGGGCATTTACAGCTTGGCATGAAAATTATGCACAAAGCCTACTGGAAATTAATCCAATCCGTACATAGCGTTTGGTTTTTCGCACTTTAATTCACATCGATTAGTATAGTGATAGTCATGTTGCCAGATAGCTCCACAGACTGATTAGAGGGTTTCACTGTCTTGAAATCTTTTCAAATTTGGAATTTTTAAACAGATTTGTGAGATTATGACGAAAATTCATAAAGAAATTTTCAATAACCATACAAAGAACATAAGACGCATGTAGTCTAAAGTTCTAGTGCACTGGACATGCTTGTTTAAGAGAAAGTCCTTAATATTTCATTACACGTTATAATAAGATTTGACATAAAGAAGCAAGCACTTAAACAGGGTGTAAGGTATTAAATGGCCGGGCTTGATAAAGCATACCATTATAACTTGTTTTAACTGCAGTTTGTCACATTAAAATTCTGAAGGCAATGAATGATGTTAAATGAAAAACCACGTTTTACTAAAAGTGCAATAAATGCTTTGGCGCCGTAGTAATCCAGTTCGAGGATGACGTATTCCACAAAGAATAAAGAAAAAGAAAAAAGAATTACATCTTAAGCGCATAAACACCGACTCTAATTCAGTTAATTGACTGAAACGTGAAACAGGAATTAAGAAGTGAGATGCGCAAGACATTCACCGGTTAAATAAAACAAGAATACGAATATAAAAATAATAATGATAAAAAGAAGAAGAAGAAGAAAATAACAACAACAACAATGCAAAGTGCACTTAAAAATTTC
>CCAG010009164.1:0-13422 GCA_001077435.1 Glossina morsitans morsitans | reverse complement strand
GTTTATAATAACAATAAAATTATGAAATTTATATTATTGTTGTTATAATTTATTTAGACGAAAAGAATAATGAAGAATGACTAAAAGTAGGATGCGCACTAGCAACTGAGTCTACCAGCTTCTCTTCGCCTGGAAGGAAGCATCAGAGACCTCACATAGTTCTTGATCCTATTCAGCATGCAATTCTAAAGCGATTTAAGCATGTCCGTCTGTCCGTCTGTCTGTCTGTGTAATGTCTGTTGTAAACATTGTCCTGGCAAACTTGAAGCTATCGACTTCAAATTTTGCAGAAACGGTGAAATGTAATTATATAGTAGAGACCAGCTTCAAAAAGCTCATAAATAATACAAATTCTTGGCTAATTTCAAATCTTGAATGCACCTAAATATGTCCGCCTGTTCGTCTGTCCGACTATTTATTTGCGTAACTTTTTAGCAGTTGGGGTAAACATTCTCTCGTTAGCGAAAATGAAGATATCATAACCAATTCTTACTGTCGACGAATGTATTAGTATTAGTGTCAGAAAAATAATGTCAAGGAAGTACGCTACGAAATTATTTCTTCTTACAATAACACAATATGAACCTAGTTAACCAAAGATTTTAACTGTAGAAAGAAAGGTTAAGGTAAAGAATTACGACTTATTTAACTTCTTAACTGACGAAAAACCCAAATTTTGAAGCGAAAATTATCACACAAAACACAATTAAGGATTTTCCACCAATTTCTAACCTGTTACTTATGGCGAACATTTTCGTTAAAGTAGACAGCGCTTTGATGTAATAAACAATAAATTTTACCTTAACTTGCTTTCATATTAATTTTATGTAGACCTAGAAAAATTAAAAAAAATCTTGCCACAGGTGTATCTTACGTAACTGAATAAAAGGACGAATATTTTTGCCAGTCAAGTAGAGTAAAATTTGAATTCATCACGTACGTACGTGTGACTTAAGCATTCTATCAAAAAACGGAAAAGGCATCACGTCGATCGTTTGATAAGTGCGCTGATATTTTTGTGAACAAATCTCTAAAAAAAGACACAAAAACTCTGTTTTTGCAAAAAAAGAAGTGATATAAAAATTTTAACAATAAAAAAAAATACTTAAACTAAATGTTTCCTGAGCAATTATCAGAAGTTAATTATTACGAAATTCTGGGCGTTGGAATTAATGCTGCAGAGCCAGAAATACGTCAAGCGTATCGTAGAAAAGCCTTGATGTATCATCCAGATAAGAATCCCGGTAATGCAAAAGCAAGGGAAATATTTCATCAGGCAACCAAAGCTATGGAAATATTAACCGATACCCATGCCAGAGAAGCCTTTGACGAAACCATAAGATCGAACGAATCACGTTGGAAACAAGTGGAAAAATGGCAAGCCGATCTAGAGCAACATGAACGAGACGAGCAAATATTAGATGAAATGTATGAAGGCTTAAAACATATGGTAGACGATCTATTAAATGACGACGATGAATAAATGTAAATATTCTATTTACGAAATATTAGACGAAGTAACACGAGAACACCTACTCGCCATTGGCCATAAATCTTCTCCATTTTTTTATCGATAAAAAAGTTTCTAGTAGTAAGTTATTCAGTGCACCCTACAACACTTGTGGTACATGATATATTAAGTTAGAGCTTGAGAGAGATCCACTTTTTATTATACCGATCGTGTCAGAATCATTTTCTAGATCTGTCTGTCCGCCTGTATTCCTTCCATGGAAATTTGTGTTTAAGCTGGAGGCCGCAAATTCTCGAGATATTTTAATGAAATTTGGTACAGAGAAGTACTTTGGCCAAAAGACAAATGCTCCGATTTTTCTACCACTTCCCACGTAAACCCCTATTCTGAAAAGTCGTTATATGGGAATTAATTTTAATTTCTGAAATTTCTCGGCAAAAATGACTGAGCTGCGTGGGATAATTACATATGACCATTTCCACGGACGCTGAAGCTTTATGTGGTAAAAAGATTCAATATTCATCATAGAACATTCACAACTGGGCGTGTTTGGTATATAAAGTTTTATATATCGTGCTTATATGCAGTGGTATTCAAAACCTAGACCTACGTGGTCCATTTTTGGTAAGGTTGATTTCTTTAGCAATTTACTATTATGAACCAATTTTCACGAAGAAATATCGAAAATTAGACCTGTTTACCATATAAAGATTCCGTTTTCGTAGGAATAGTTACACGAGCGGGTTTTCAAGCTGAACTAAGCTTTTTTTACCTACATTAAATACTGGCTTCGTCGAAACATTATGATTTCCCAAAATAAGGCATTATATAGGAGAATAGTCGAAAAAGTGGATCATCCCGAACGATTTGCAATAGCGTTTGTGATGGGGCCAAAGTACATCTGTGTACCAAATTTCTGCAAAATATTTCCAAAATTGCGGCTTGAAGCTTGAATACAAAAATAAATGGACAGACGGACAGTGGACAAACAGGCTTAGATTGATTTAGAGAATGATCCTGAATCGATTTGTATAATAAAAGATGAGTCTATCTTAAGCCCGTCCGGATGTTACATTCTTACTATACCCTTTGCAACAAGTGGTGTAGGATCTAAAGTAAATAAACAAACGAAATGTAAAATTTGGTAAAAAATTAAAATCTATTAAACTAACAAAAATATTATACTAAATTTAATAAAATTGAAATAAATCTATCACTGTTTGTTTAAATTGTCTGGTTTTTGTTTTCTTCATTGCTAGCTTGTTGTCCATAGTTTTCATATTAAATTCGTCTGGGTATTTATTACCCATCCCCTAAATATCACATTTCCAGGATATTTTCTAAATAGTTTCTAGTAATCCTATGTTTTCGTGTTGACCAGAATTCTTTTTTTGTGTTATTTCCATGTTTATTTATCTCTTTTTAAATTTTATGGCATCAACAGGTAAAAAAGCAACGGTAAACAATTTAAGGAATTTCCGAGATATTAAAGTAATTTTTCTATGCCCATTAATTTTATAAATTACGACCTTTTGTAACGATGTTTTATATTGTTTTGCTTTTGAAAATGTTACTCGATGCTTTCGAGGTAAGATATGACATTTCACATTCGATATCAAGCTGTCAACTGTCGTTAACCCAATTCTCTTTAATGGTTGCTCGACAACGAGAGCCATCAACTCAAAAGTAAAATTCACTTTCCAATAAACTCGATAATGAGAGTCATAAACCGATCTTGAGAATATAGTCCGTAGGGTTAGTTGTCATTGTTGTAAGTCTGTTGTCCAACCGTGTGATTGCCGGTTCTCTGGTTAATATTTTCATACACACACACACACACAGAGTTTTGTGTCAGAAAGACAGTGCATTCGCCGGTAGCAACTTTTGCATTGTGCCGTTACTTGGAAAGAAAAGCTGATTTATTTTGAGAATTTGTGACTCAGAAATTCACGAGTAGATCGGGGCCGTACCGACCACTTTTATCTCCCGGAAAAATCGTTGTAGTAAGAAACGATATCTTGTGCTTGGTGGGATCAGAAATGTACGGTCTATTAAAGGCTAGTGAAGCGGTTAACGCCAAACAACAATTAAGCGGTTTACACACTGCGTTCTTCCAAAAAACTGACAGAATTTAAAAAAAAAGAAGAAAATTATATTCGGTCGTGACCGAATCTTGTGTACCTATCGCCGCTATCGTAAAAAAGGTGTCAGAAAAAGGAAATGAACTAAAATTTCATACTCTATAATATTTGACGGGCGTGATTGACTTTTCCATTTTTTAAAATAAAATTTAGAATTTATATGGTGTATGTATGGGTTTATGGGCAACAAGTGACAAATATGGACAGATGTTTACAGACGGGTGGGCTTTGTAGATGTACCCTTTGACCGCAGATGCTATACATTTTCATAGATTGACGGAAGGACATGCCTAAATCTATTCAGAATTTGCGGCTGATCAAGAATGTATACACTTTGTGGGTCATCTTCGTTCAGCGTTGCAAACGTTTTGAGAAAATATGAATATACTTCTCATCCCTTGGTAATAGGTATGAAAAAGTCATACGAAAGCACTTGTTTTATATCACATCATGCATCGCTCCATGAAAAACCGCTTTAAGCCCTGTAGGAAGCACTCAACTAGAAAGTGATAGTTCTTGTGACTTACTTATTAAGCTCGAGTCCTTTCGATTATCATTTGTTTGCGCCAATCGGGCACGTACTTGTTAAGTAATGCTTCGTCGAAACCGATGTGGATTGTTAAAGAAGCAAGTCAATGAATGGTTCGCGGTAAACGAGGAAGTTAAGGCGTGGCATCCACAAATTGGGCAATTGGCCATTATTCCGAATAAAATATTTGTTATTATTTTCATATAAGAAACCCGTGTTATCTGCATAGAAATTCCGGTTTCATATTTACATGCCTAAAGTTACACTCCAGCAAACATAAATGCAATAAATATTTCAATATCAACGATTGGCCTGAAAAAAGAATATCTGGTGAAGTCCTTATTTATTCCATTTGCACTATTATTAACAAATTATTTATACATATATTCTTTCATAGTAAACAAAACATCCACTTGCCATGTCATTACAAAATACGTAATGTGATGAAAATTACTTCGGTAAATCAACAAAAATGAGGGAAAATTCAAGCGCAAGTTGTGAATGCATGAGTGGTTCCTTTAACTCAATTCATTATTCTGCAAACAAAACTCATTAGCATATAACCGCTCAAGAGACACAACACATTTGCATATTAACATAAGATGAGGATGACATAGAATCAAATCATATAAAACAAATTTGCATTTACATTATGAAGTAAAACCATACATCACTTGGGGAGATAAAAGTCACTCACTTACACGGTAAACACAGTAACAATAAACTTTGCTACAGAACCCTCCCCCTACCAGTATATTATATAGTTTTAATCAGTTGTGTGCACATCAGCGAAATTGTGCACGAAGTAAATAAATTAATTTTCATTCCTACAATTTAACAGAAATTTGTTGTTATGTGATGGTGGGGTCCCACGTCACCTTAAATTTTTCACACTTTGTATATAAAAAAACGATTCAATATGTAGAAGAGTAATACAAAAAGCGATAGCGAATTTTTCTTCTCTCGCATTGAAGAATTTTAAAGGATTGCAGGTGAAAAGCAGAAAAAAGTTTCTTAAAATTTTTTCGCAAATCTTACGTAAAGAGATTTATTTACACTATGCAGCTCTTTTAGGCGTTTTACACCACTTTTCATTAAGTAAATGAAAGGAAGGAACGAAAGCAACATTTTTTATGTAATATTAGTAAATAACAATTCTTATGCGTCCTGTACAGTTAGTTGTACGGTAAAGAATTCATAATATTTTTATATTGAAAAGCAATAACTAAACAAAAAGCTTCGAGATGTACAAACATGCGTTCACTAACCTAAATTGTGTGTACTAAGGTTAAATTTAATATTTTCCGTAACAATCTTTCTTTATAAGGCGGCGTTTACGCGTGCAACGGCCACACGCCTTTGCGACAAAAACTTTAATTTTTAAAATGGAAAAAATCAACCGCGCCCACTCTATGTTATGGAATGAAAAAGAGCAAAAGAAGGCAAACCTTGATGATGTTCAATTGGTTTTTGTCGAATCCGGTGACAAACAGTACAATTTTTATGGTAACCTGGTAAAAAGTGAGTCTTTCTCGTACAGCCGCGCAAGCTAAAGTTAGCCGTTTACCACAAGTCATGTAAGGTATAAAGAAATTTAGAACTGAAAATTGGCTTTTTCTGAATAAAGGTTTAATTCTCGAAATTCTGGTTGTTGATCGCAAAACCAACGACTGACTGTTTCTGATCCGTTTCGAAATCAGGGGAGAGGGGAGTGATAAGGAAATATGTGCGAGCAAAATTTTCATTACATAAATAAATTGTTGACGACACAATATGTTTAGATATTTTTTTCAACGGACAGACAGAAAGACAGACTTGAATATATGGGCTAATCCAAGATCAAGAATATATGTGAATTGTTTGTTATCAATTCTCTCTCTCTCTCTGACTTTACATATAATATATCTCATGTGGTTTTTGTAGCCGGTTTATCATACGGACGTATTACTATTTAATTACTCATACGCCTACATAACTTTCTTAGCAATTGTTTGTATTTACATACGATTTTTGTGTTTTAACTTTTCTCATTGTGTTTGTCAAAGCATTTAAACACTTGAGATAAAATTTTTCAAAACCACACATACACTTTAACACGTACTTAAAAACAGGTACAATTTTAGCTGCATACAAGCTACGAACTGACATACGGCAAAAGTATGCACTTAAGAATATGCTTGATAAACATGAAAATGCTTACTTTTACACACGACACACACAAACACTTACGAAACTCTTTTATGTTTTCGTAAATTCTACACTCTGGCAATTAAACAAAATTTTCAATCGTATTTTCATTCATACATACGTATGCAATTAAGAACTCAAATACTTAATTAAATGAGTAAGTGCGCCGCCTGCCTGTGACAATTCTATGGCAACACGATTTACGTAATGTAAACAGAATACATCTTGAAATTTTACATTTTGTGTTAAATTTGTTTATGTAATTGTTTTAAAGTTTTACTAGTTCGTAAATATTATGCCAACGCATATAAATAAGCATTTACCTTAGATTGCCTGTCATGTACATGTATTAGGAAATTTTTTTTTTATGGAAAAATGTCGAAAATTTAAAATAGCAAATAATATAAATATATGCAAAAATAAGATTTTAATAAATAAACATACTATGATGGGCATTAGACCACGACTGAATACCTTACACCAAAATACCTCTATCCTTGCGAGAAGCTTTCACGGTTAAGGTGTTACGTGGGCATTGGTCGAAAAAGTGGTCCGATCCGAGCCATTTTCAATAACCAAAGACCGTTTGGTGTACCGAAGTGCATTGAAATATCTCAAAAATCACGGCCTGTATGTTGAACATGAAGAAAATAGGACGAATAGACGGACAGACAAGCTTAAATCGATCCACAAGTTGATTTTGAATCGCTCGAAATTAGATTAAATTCCTAAAGTAATTTAAGATTGTCCGTCCGTCTGTCTATCTGGTTTTCTTGTATTCACCGTGTCTCCCGTTTTTTCTTGTGTTCACCCTATAAGCTTGGAACGATTCAGAATTAGTTCGGAACAGGTTAAACATAAGGAAACAGTATAGACAGAGGTCCGTCCATTGCAATCCAAATCGATCAATACAATAAAAGATAGGTCTATTTCAAGTCTTTCTAGGGATTCTACATATAGTCTCATGGCACGGATGCTGTAGGTCATAGTACTATTTTAAAACTTCAAAGAAAAGTTAAAAGTTAACGAACATAGAAAATGTGTTCTTAAGTAAATAATGATCAAATTGACTCTGCAAGATTAATTTATTTCCAGCCGCAATCATTTATACATAAAGCCACAACTTATAGGTTATGGTTTCCCAAGCGAAATAATTAATTCGTAAAAGTGTAACAACGGCATAAATATGTTCTACTGATGATTGCTCAGATCAATACATAAAATAAAATTATAAATAATTTATAGCATCATTACATTGACTAGCTACATACAGATTTATATTGTGAGATTTAAATTATAACAATTAATAGAAATAAATCTAGAAACTAAAAATGACTTAAGAGTTTAATGCTACCTTGCGAGCACAAAATTTGAAATCATTATCTCGTGAATTAATTCTGAACTAGAAAAAAAGTTTTCGCTTATCTTTATTCTTTTGTTGGCGTAAGAAGAAACCATGCTTGTTTTTAGCATGTCCTTGCCCCTATTCCTGTAGATTGCAAATTTCTCTCTAAACCAAAAATGTTTTAAAAAATTCGTAAAATAAAGATTGATAACATAAGGGCTTTATAATTGGTTCGCGGGAAGGTTTTGTCTGCGTATTTTACTACTTGTTGGTAACTTCACTCGTTGGGTCAAGGCAAGCAGATTGGGTACATCACGTGGTATATATCTCATGGAATATGAGAGCATTACTTTCCCTGCCCCTTTAACAGTCAGATACAAAGTGAAGAGTCACTAAAGTGCGTAATTTAGACCGCCGTAGGTTCATTCTCGCTTGCGAAGATGTGCGCAGATTTCTTCAAATAAACAACAAAAGTAACAAAAGTTGAAATGCATGCGATTAACGTCGGCTTACGCTAAATAAATCAATAACATAAAATATAAAACTTTTATTTTATATTGAGAAAGGTCAACATCACCGAATTTAACCGTTATCTATACTAGTATTTCCCATTATTTTGCGCCATTTTTAGCTGTAGAAACCGCTGATTAAAATTAACGCAAGCACCTAATAATTTATTGTAATAATATTTCGGAATTTTCAAGCGCTTTGCGATTGTATATCATTTCATAATGACGTGCCATAGCGATCATTTAGTTCTCCTTCATGCTTGTACGTATGTCCGGTTGTTAATACTATGTTTGGAACTTTAAAACTTTTTTAAGGAGACCAAGTTTTAGTACAGAATTTTTTCTTAGCCCATGCATTAGGTTGTCATTGATACTTTTATGTTAATAAAATACTTTGGGCCAGATTCCAAAATTGGAACCAGTATTCATCCATAATTATCAGTACTCTTTTACATTTTTTTTTTTTTGATCTTTTTTAAAATGACCAATCAGTTAGAGGAGGTCCCCTAAACCATGTAACAAAGTGACTGTCATAAAGAAGTTAGGAAAGAGGGAGAGATAGCAAGGTGGTGGATGGTGCCGAGAGGCTGTGTCACCAGTCGATAAGGGTTTTATCTCAACCGACTGACCGCTCTTTCCACCTACCATCAAAGAAAATTCTATCATACTTGGGATTTGAACTCGCGAGCATTTATTTGGTAGTCACGGCTCTTACCTACTCTGGCAGTTATACACAATGCCAAATGATATAATATGACGCGATATACAATCAATCAAGCGAATGCATTTTAGAGTCTACCTTGCGGTCAACTAGATAGTTGAGCGACTCAGATTAACGGCTTCTTTTTGTGTTATTCGCAGATGTTAACATTTTATTATAATTAACCGCAAGAGATTAAATTAATTAAAAGCAAATAAAACGATTGTATTTTTTTTTTCTGCACATACAGCCGAATAGCTGTTGCGTTGTAATTATCAAACAAACGAACACTTTTCATCTTTCGCAAGCAGCAATTAAAACAATATTGCCATTGAATACCATATAAACAAGAGAGAAAGCTTTTACATTATAATTAAAATGCCTTCACACTTGTTATGTAAAGCGCTTTGGTCGGATCTATTCTTTACTTCCTTCCTGTTACATACGCAACTACATCGATTTCATAAATTGCGAATCTTGATTAACACGATACCTGCATTACTTGTGTTGAATATTTCATATCTCATGTGGACTTGGAATTTAAATCGTATAGCAACACCAACCTCGTCGGAAATAGGTTTGTAAGAAATGGCCGATTTTCTTCTCGCTTCACAGTCGCCGATATGAACCGAGCATAAATGTAATTTGTGTTAATAACATCATCTAAGAAGCCACGAAGTGACATCGTCTAAAGAGCAGCGGGTACTAGACAATCCAGACGAGTCTTTGTGACCACACAAAATTACGAACACGTTTATCTATAAGTTATTATGCAGGGCATTTTATCGCTTATGAACAGATGTAGAGATAGATTTCACACGTATGTGCAACGCCATAGAATTGAGTCCCCTCCCCGCCCTCTATGCCGTAATTTGATAAATAAGTAAGATCGCCAGTAGGTTAGCATTATAGGTCCATATATGCGATACACTGTATGCTAATAAATCCGTACGAGTGCAATAAATGGACGCATTCAAACGGTAGTACAGCGTAAAGAGAAGCCAATAAACTATTGTGTAATTTTAAAAGGACATAAGAATAAGAGATTTCCTTTAAAAAACAGGAAAATTGCAAAACTGCACATCTGAAATAGATCGAGGACCTAAACTTAGATACTAGTTCAAGCGAACTCTAGAATTCTGTGCTCTTATATGATGATATGTCATGGCACGTACGACTTCATATTTCTACGCGTTGAAATCGGTCGGGATAACTGAACTGGGTATGTGAAGTTCGACATTTCTATATCACATGTAAAAGCGAATAAAAATGTTTACGGAAATAAATTTTTGCCTCCATAATATTTAGGGTCGATAGAGTCTTTTAGAGAAAACTATATATATGCCTTCATGTGTATCGTGATATCAGTGTTGCTAATATAAATTTTTGCTTTTTATTGGTTTTTTGAAAAACGCTTTGATATTTTGATCTTAAGTCTACATTAGTGACGGACAATTCGTATTGACGATGGCATTGCCATAAGACGAGAAAGTCTTAAACGACCATTACCATAAATTTATTGTAGTATATGTAGCACCTACATACTCCACTTACTCTACTATTTAATAAATTAACGATCGACTTAAGTGTTATAAGCAAAATTACTTATATCAATGAACAATACACTTGACATAACTGTAAGTGCCCTCACGCAATCTCTTGCGATGGAAATAGATGATGTCAATGATGTTACTATACAATTAGTAAAATTAATAAAATTTTACTCATAATATTAACCAGTCGTAAGTTTAACTTAAAAAAAAAATTTATATAAATCTTAGAAGAGTTCGGGGAAAAACGATTGTTTCCATCTAAATGGCCATACCTTTACATTTTTTTGTTTATTTAATCACAGTTAGGCACCAATCTCAGTGAATAGGCGTTGAAGCAGTACCTGCCAATACTCTTCAGTTGCTGCAGTTAGATACGCTATTTACCTAAAAGTCTCTATTAACACTGTTTCACATGGCAAAGGTACGTTATTTCCGTTTACTAATACCATTACAGTATTCTTAGTCAAATCATTGAATTTTCAACACACGGAGATGTGTGCGAATCTCTATTCAACTTTGATATAGTATATGCTAAGAATTGAAACGAATAATATTGGCGTTGCTCTTGCTACGGCTGCATACAATTAAGCAAACCATGGATTTTCAATCCAATACTTATGGGTTTCTTTTTTTCTTTTCAGAAAGCGAAAAAATTATAATAAATAAGAATATACCGGACATATATCGGAGAACTTATATAGTGAAAGAAATTTTTTTGCTCGTCTGAGAAATTGTGCCACGCAACCACCCAAATATCCCACCACGTCATTAATGACTTATACGAACGTTTTTACGTTCGATTTTACATTTATAATTAGTTACTGACAGATTTGATAAACGTGTATATGTATATATATATGTATATACATATGTATATATATATTTATTGTATATATATATATATATATATATAGAATTTTTATTAACGATTAAAATAGCGAACAGTATGATAATTGTTTTTATATCCACCACTAAAAGATGGTGATAAGATGGGTCCATTACGTATGTAGCAGCAAAAAGGTAGCTTCAGAGACGCTACAAAGTAAATATATTCTTGATCAGCGTGAAATTTTTAATTGACTTATCCATGTTTGTGTTTCTGTGGCGTGCGTTGTTGGCACTCTCCTGGTCGCAAAGTTATCGACTTCAAAGTCGAAAAATTGTGGAAATTATAAAAATTACATAAAATACATTACGAAACACTCTACTTTTTACGTCCAAAAATGGAAACAATCGGCCATACCCACACAAAGTTGCGAGTAATTAAATTCCATTTTTTTTCAAAATTTTCTGAATTTTTTTTATTGTTATCATAAACGTAACATTAAAAAATTAAAAAAGAATAAACCACTGATTACAAAAAATTGTATGGATAAAAAATGGAAAAGATTTATGGCCAATGCCGAGTAGGTGTCGCCGTGTTAATATTACTTCGTCTAATATTTCGGTAAATAGAATATTTACATTTATTCATCGTCGTCATTTAATAGATCGTCTACCATATGTTTTAAGCCTTCATACATTTCATCTAATATTTGCTCGTCTCGTTCATGTTGCTCTAGATCGGCTTGCCATTTTTCCACTTGTTTCCAACGTGATTCGTTCGATCTTATGGTTTCGTCAAAGGCTTCTCTGGCATGGGTATCGGTTAATATTTCCATAGCTTTGGTTGCCTGATGAAATATTTCCCTTGCTTTTGCATTACCGGGATTCTTATCTGGATGATACATCAAGGCTTTTCTACGATACGCTTGACGTATTTCTGGCTCTGCAGCATTAATTCCAACGCCCAGAATTTCGTAATAATTAACTTCTGATAATTGCTCAGGAAACATTTAGTTTAAGTATTTTTTTTTATTGTTAAAATTTTTATATCACTTCTTTTTTTGCAAAAACAGAGTTTTTGTGTCGTTTTTTAGAGATTCGTTCACAAAAATATCAGCGCACTTATCAAACGATCGACGTGATGCCTTTTCCGTTTTTTGATAGAATGCTTAAGTCACACGTACGTACGTGATGAATTCAAATTTTACTCTACTTGACTGGCAAAAATATTCGTCCTTTTATTCAGTTACGTAAGATACACCTGTGGCAAGATTTTTTTTAATTTTTCTAGGTCTACATAAAATTAATATGAAAGCAAGTTAAGGTAAAATTTATTGTTTATTACATCAAAGCGCTGTCTACTTTAACGAAAATGTTCGCCATAAGTAACAGGTTAGAAATTGGTGGAAAATCCTTAATTGTGTTTTGTGTGATAATTTTCGCTTCAAAATTTGGGTTTTTCGTCAGTTAAGAAGTTAAATAAGTCGTAATTCTTTACCTTAACCTTTCTTTCTACAGTTAAAATCTTTGGTTAACTAGGTTCATATTGTGTTATTGTAAGAAGAAATAATTTCGTAGCGTACTTCCTTGACATTATTTTTCTGACACTAATACTAATACATTCGTCGACAGTAAGAATTGGTTATGATATCTTCATTTTCGCTAACGAGAGAATGTTTACCCCAACTGCTAAAAAGTTACGCAAATAAATAGTCGGACAGACGAACAGGCGGACATATTTAGGTGCATTCAAGATTTGAAATTAGCCAAGAATTTGTATTATTTATGAGCTTTTTGAAGCTGGTTTCTACTATATAATTACATTTCACCGTTTCTGCAAAATTTGAAGTCGATAGCTTCAAGTTTGCCAGGACAATGTTTACAACAGATATTACATAGACAAACAGACGGACAGACGGACATGCTTAAATCGCTTTAGAATTGCATGCTGAATAGGATCAAGAACTATGTGAGGTCTCTGATGCTTCCTTCCAGGCGAAGAGAAGCTGGTAGACTCAGTTGCTAGTGCGCATCCTACTTTTAGTCATTCTTCATTATTCTTTTCGTCTAAATAAATTATAACAACAATAATATAAATTTCATAATTTTATTGTTATTATAAACGTAACACTAAAAAGAATTAATAAAAGAATAAAAAATTT